>VZRN01006384.1:369213-504523 GCA_013397935.1 Dasyornis broadbenti | reverse complement strand
TTTTTTTTTTTTTTTGTAGTTTCGTTTTCTAAATTGGCGTTTACCAAAGAGCTAATTTGTGTCTTGGAATTTCCATTGTCGGTACTTGCAGTGACGTTACACATATACAATGTTTCAAGTTGTTAAACTGCCTACAAAAAGCATCTGTTAGTCACATGCTGTTAACCTGAGGTTTAATTAGAGAGTCACAGATTAATGGCATATTGAGTAGTTCTCCAAACTTAACCTGCAGATGTCTTTGGCCCTTAAAAAGAACCAATTTATTTTTAGAAAAGGTCTGTTGTGTATTTTCTGACACATCAGGAATGATTCATTCTGAGCAGAGGAGAGAAACACTGAAATTACTCAGTGAGTTTTACTACTTTAAGGACTTCAAGGTTGTTGCAGACAGCAATATCTGCCCTTACAAACATTTTCAAGCTTAAAGTTCTTTGTCTTGGCTAGTCCACAGATTTTTTTTTTTTAATGAAATTAAAGATAAATATCTTAGTACTTACAGTGAGAACTGTGAAGGAAATTTTTTGCTCTGTAAAATCATTTGGCTAGGTCTATGTTTAAAGCATCCAAAAGCAATGGGTGGTGGTTTTTCTTTTGAACTATATACTGTCAAATTTGCTGAAATCTCCAGACATCATTTATATAAAAAGGACTGATAGCTTTCAGTACTAATGGAATAGCTTAACACCCCTTGAAATGAGTTGTTTCTGTATGTACTGATTCAGAATGATGACTCATTTCAATCAGAATTACCCATAAAGAAACTTTTATGTGCACTGTTTTAATGTTTTGCAATGTTTATCTGACTTCTTGTGTTTCAACTTTCACATTTTCTTAGTGTTTTGGTTTTTTGTTTGTTTTGGTTTTTTGTTTGGTTTTTTGTTTTGTTTTTTTTTAATTTAGGATACTTTTGATAATACCTGCATTCAAATTTACTTTCTTTGGTACATTAGTCTGGGAAAGATATCTGTGTTATCTATGCAGACATTTTCCCCTACGATCAAAGCTGTCCTTCATGACCATTCTTTGTGGCCCAGTCTTTCCCTGAAGAATCACACCTTTGTTATCTGTTGTTGCACTCATACACCTGGCAGCTTCTAACACCAGACTGAGTTAATATCCCAGGCCTTACCAGCGTGTTCATTTCAGTAAAATCTGAACTTCTGAGGAATGGGGATGAGATACCTGCTCAGTCAGCCTTAACTTTATGCCCTGGTTTTGACAGTAGCTGACAGAAGTTTTCTGCATGCACTCCAATTGCATCCCCTGTGTTTCCAATTGCTGTTTGGGTTTATAGAGCACTCAGTGGGTGCAGCTTAGCAGGCTGTGATAGCAGTAAGAAGCCTCTGGGAAGGCTGTGGCCCTCTGTCAGGCAGGAAAATGAGCTCCTTTGTCTGACTTGTCTGTGGGTGGTCAGGGGGAGGCAACTGGGGTGAGCTTCACTGATCTGACAGGCTGCCTTGTGTTGCTGGGCTGGGCAGATCACTGACGGCTGCAATCCTTGGCTGCAGTGTCAGTGTTGTCTACATTTCAGAGCTCTCTGACAAGAGAAGGCTGAGCTGCACTGGGCTCATCTTCATTCTCTAGTTTTCCTTGCTAGTACCTGATGCTTTTATGCTATTGTCCCTCTTCCCTCAGGGACATAGGGTTCCTCTAGACTTCATATTGTAATCTTGTTTTCCAAGATTCCTTATTTTGTATTCCTGTTTGCAATCTCTTATATTTGATCTTGTTGCCTGACAACTTCTTTTTATCTGGCTAACTCCTGTCTGCAGCTGTGCCCATCACTGATTGTCCCTGTGGCATTCACATACTTAGATAAAATGCTTATATATATTATGTCTGTCTATGCCATCACAATGCTACTGAATATTTGCATACCATTGTTGGTAAACCGTGGTTTTTTTACACTTACATTCAGCAATTTAGTATTATATCCTGATTAGTACATTTATAATTTACAGGTTTCACAGGCCTCTGTTTTGACTATGGTATAAACTGTCAAAGAAGTTTTGGATCCCAACTCTGTGTGAGGAAGTTACTTAGAAAAGAAATAGATTCAGGCTCCCCTTAATCAGGATCAGAGCAAAAACTATTTGAGCTGCTTAAAGTGGCTTTATCAATTGATTTTGTAATGACAAGCATGCTCATGTTGCTATAGTACTAGAGTCTGAGTAGTGTGCTGACATTTGTGGCATACATGACCCATAAATTTTTATGAATTCAGGCATTAAAAGTTTCTTGAACCTTCCCGTTGCAAGGCCTTGATTCTTAGATGTTTGTACACGTAGGACAATTAGATGGTTGGGCTGCCATTCAGAGGCGCCTTGCTACACAGACCTGTGGCAGAGTAGCCTAATAGTCTCCCAGCAGGTAGAGGGAGGTGATCCTGCACTTCTGCTCAGCTTTGGGAGACACATCTGGAGTGCTGGGTCCAGTTCTGGGCTCCCCAGGACAAAAGAGGCATGGACAAACTGACATGAGTCCAGTGAAATACCATGAAGATTATTAAGGACTTGAAGTATCTGATGTATCAGGAGAGGCTGAGAAAGATGGGACTTTTCAACCTGGAGTAGTGACATTTCAGGAGGATCTTTTCAATGTACATAAATACCCAATGGGAGCAGAAGAGAAGATGGAGCCAGGCTCTTCTCAGTGGTGTCCAGTGACAGGATAAGAGGCAGCAGGCCCAACTTGAAACACAGGAAATTTTGCTTGAACGTATGAGAAAAAGATTTTTTTTTTTTTATGTGAAAGAGATCAAACAGTGCCACAGGTTGCTCAGAGAAGCCGTTCAGTCTCCATCCTTGAAGACACTGAAGTAATAGAATATGATCCAGGACAAGCTGCTCCACCTGACTGAGCAGGAGCATTGGTCTCTGGAGGCCCCTCCTAATCTCGATGGTTTTGTGATTCACTAAGCTGGGAAAACTTAAATAATTGATTAGGAAATGTCATGACTACAACGTCTGTAGGTTTTGGGGGGGAGAGAGGGAGTGTGTGTGGCATTTGGTTTTGATGTGTTGGTGTTTTTTACTGTATATATATCATTACAGTGCTAATACCTAGCTGTTTCCAAGAAAAAGACTAGGGGTGAATATGCTGCTCTTTCAAAAAATGTAATATTGTAGGCTTCGTAATTATTTTTGTAATTTATTGAGAAAATGCTTTTTGTGTGAAGGAACTTTTTCACAGACCTTACAGAAATCACCTGATATCAGGAGAAGCTTGAAGTCTTGGCATATGTACCCTAATCTTTTAGCTGCAAAGTCTCGCTTTCTGTCTTTAGTAAACAAACCATGTGGTCAGTCCTGAGTTAAATCAAATCCCAATGAATGTTCACTTTTTTTTTCTGATGAATATAAATTTAAAACACAAACAAGCCTACACAGGAAAGAATAGGGAAATAACTTTATCAGGGTGCAAAATGAGCCATTTAGATGGTAAGGTATGCCAGAATGATGTAGTATCTGTGATTGAAAGAGGTAATTTGAAGCTAAGCTTGAATATATAAAAAGGTGGCACTTTTATAACATTCTTGAAAATTGGGTCCTGATTTTCCATCTAGGCAGTAAAAGTAATAGATGTTTTTGATTAATTTGGCAATAATTTCTCTGTACCTCTGTTCCAGCTTATGGAATGAAGATACTGCTGTCTAGTCTTACTAGATTAGATGATGTTGTGAAGAAAAATGCATTAATATTTTTCAGTTGCTTAGCTAATTTATCAAGAACCCAGGAGTAAATTAATTAATTCAGCACATTTGTGAAGTAAATCAGACAGCCTACCATATGCTGAATGGATAGGATAGAAAGAGATATGTAATAACCACTCCAGAAGTAATTAAAGTATATACCATTTCTGTGTGGGAAAAAGGACCAAAGTAAGGTTTGAGGTGATATTAAATTTAGTGTTGTCTTACTTGTTGATGAAAGACCCAGGTAACCTTATGTGTGTATAGTTTAACAATTCTGATGGGGTTTTTTTGGACACATCTCATTTAAAGACAAATTGTGTCATGGTTTTTTTCATTTTTGAAAGAAGAAAGAAGTTTTAAGAATATGTTTCTGCATGATCTTTTGAACTTTAAGATTGTCCTTTTCCACGTAAGCTGGGTTTATTGCTTTAGTATCTTTTTGAGCAGCATTTTTCTTTCAGGCTTAACATTACTTGCTTTGGTATTCACTTAACTGTTTTCAAGTTACTTTTTAGGTTTGGACATACTTTTTTTCATGCTGAACAAGATAAGCCTAAAGTCACATTGCTTAAAAAGAGTGGTGGCTCCACATCATTGAATTAGTGCATGTGATTGCCTGTTTATGTCCCAATATCATGTGTATGTCAGAACATTATAAACATAAAAGAAAAAAAGAAAGGGGAAAAAAAGGAATTACTCCGGTATGAAAACTTGGTTTTGTTTTAAAGTCCTTGTGTTTCACACCGGGTAATAGGCTTTCCTGCTGTGCGCTCGTGTTTTTTTCTGTGTGTAGCACATTAATAAATCATTTTGAGAACTTTACAGAGCTAAGTTTCTGTTCTTTTGTAGTAATACAAGCTGTTTTGACACATAAACCACTTGGAAGACAAGCTGAGCTTTTGTAAGGGAAGAATTCTTAATGCGTTTTGTAGTGTTAATTTTTTTATTTTTTGAGATCAGAAGTATATTTGAAATAGAACTCTCCAATGTGTTTGTATTTTTAGCAGACTTGAGTTGAAATGAAATAAAATGAAGCTGTATTAATTATCTTATCTTTATGATTTCAGTGGCCGAAGTGGAAAAATTCGAGTGCAGTCCCTGAAAATTGGCTTGATGTCTCTTTCTAAGGGCCTTCTGGAAGAGAAGTACAGATGTAAGGAATAATTTCTTTTACAAAATACCCTATATAATTGAGTTATGTACAATGACAAAGCACCTAGCAAAATTTGTAGTAAAACATTTCTCATGCCTGTAGCAAGGCGTTTTCTTTTGAGTAAATAAAATAGAATTCTTTTCATTATCACCAGTGACAATGGTTAAAATAGGATTTATATCTTGACTTGAAAGTGTTGCTGTCAATTGTAAATAATCAGAAGTCACAGTACTGCAGTCCCCAAAAGAAAAGGTGACTATACCTGTGTGGAAGCTAGAGAAGTCATATATTTGATTCAGTTCTCTCTCGTATGCGTGTATGTTTTGTTTAGGAAAAAGTCAAGCAAGTTAGTGCTGATTGCATCAGATTAATATGGCTGATAAAGCAAGGAAACACATCAAAATCCTGCAATTGTATTTAGTGGTCTGTGAGAAAGACTATCTGAACTCCGAAAATAGTTTTCCAGCACATGTGCTTTCTGCCAGAATTGCACAATGAAAGTTTAAATTATGTTGATTTTAGTCATCTCACAAGTTTGAGATATACTGAGTAATATAAAAATATTTCACCAAAGTAAATGTAGGAGCAGAAGAGAACTGAGTAACTTTTTGACAAAACCCCCTGACAAATACCGAAAACGATGAAGCATTATATTAGAGCATCCTAGATGACGGACATTTACATTTTACACACATCGTCTTAAATTTGCTGTTCTTTGCAGTAGTTCCTTGACTCATTTTGGAAACACATGAAAAAAAAAAAAAAAAATTAGAGACTGAATTTCCTCCATGTGCTTTCAGAACTCTGCTTTCCTTAAGATCATTTGAAGACAATCGCATAATCTTAGTTATTAACATTGTACAAAAGTAGAGGTGTTTTATGCATTGGGACGTTTTCACATCTGAATGACATACTGAGGCTTTGGGGTTTTTAGTTTCCTTCTGTCATTTGACATATATGTGAATTCTTCCATAACTATAAAAGAGCTTGATGGACATACCTTTGTTCAGTAATGACAATTCAGAGCGTAATCTGCTGTTTCATGTGAAATAAAAAGCTTTAATGAAGTACAGGAGTCAAGCTGTGGATGATAAACAGATAACTCTGGTAAAAGATGGTTTAAAAAAACTCCAAAACCTGAGAATATTCACATTAAATTGAGTAATTCACATACTAATACAGTTGCCAAATAGAGTCACTGAAGCTGAATAAGGAAATTACTAGGCTGGTTTCATGTTTATGTTGTTGCTTCGTGTTTAGTAGTAAAATTAACTTGGCAGCTGATGGTGGCTACAGATTTTATGTCATTTATGTCAACAAGATGGACTTTTATTCTGAAGAATGCTGTCAGAAGTCCTAAAAAAATTAGTACAGAATGTCTCAGAAGGCTTTTGTACCAAGTGATCATAACTTCAACCTGAAATACATCTGAAATTAAAGTAGTTGCTCATGTTCTTGGAACAGAGAATTGTCAGATAATGCATCCTTTTTGTTGTTGTAACTCCTGTTCTGATCAGTGTACCAGATTTTGATATCTTTGTTAGCTTTAGTGTGTCCTTATGAACCTTAAAACTGTCACAAAAAACCTCTTAAATCTGAAAGAAATTTTGCTAAAGCAGAAAGGAAGTGTGTGTCAGGTACTGTTCTTGGCTTGCAGTGGCTTTGCAGTCAGGATTTTGGGGTCCACCAGCACAAGCTGTCACAGACTTATCTTTGATAGCAGCTCTTTTCGCTTATTTTGATTTTGTCATGCCCTACTAATAATCTCTTGCTGAGAGAAGTTTTGTCATATCTACTGAGTTTTCAGTCCTTCAGTGAAAATTGTGATGGAAATCCTAAGTATTTTCAAGCAAGTCAGTCACTTGGAAGAAAAAGCGGGCCCCCTAAACAAGGGTGCTTAATGCTAATTACCTGCATTCTGATTTTTCCCTTTCTCAGACCAACTCCTGGCATTTGCTTCTCCTTTAAGCTGTGTTTTTTCTAAGCATTTCTGAGGCGCTGGCATTTGCAGGCTCCTCTGAGAGTGACAGTCATCAGATGGTTGTGGTTGGACCCCTTAGCAGAGCACAGACTGTGTGTTAAATGCTGTAGCCTTGGAGAGGCATACTCTTCTTACAGTAGTTGGTAGTCAAATAAGCAAGTTTCTTGCTTTAAAAACTTAAGGATGAACCCTTCATTCTTTTGTAAAACTCTTGACCAGAATGTTTGCTGCTCAAGTTTTCAGCCTTCCTAGAACACTGTATGTTCATTTCCAGTATAGGCACGATCTTTCACATGACACATTTTTAAAAAATGTTTTGGCAGAGAAATTTCTGAGCTTTTTTTAAATTAAATGTATCTTCTTTTTAAAATTCTAGACTTCAGGGTTGACATGAGAATAGATCTTTAATTAAAAGTCCCAATTGCTTTAGAGGAAACACTGGAGCCTCAATTAAAGAATGCTTATTCTTGAAAATGTTTAAGACACGCTTAACTTCAAGCACACGCCTGGGTGTTCCTCAGAATAAAAATCGACCTGCAAAGGTAATTCAGGAATTGCAAGCTGCTTACATCTGTGCTTTAGGGTGAGGAGACTCAGGCTTCTTTTCTGTTGTTCAGGCCAATGTCCTGGTCTGGCTGTAACCATGTTATGCTCTGCTTTCTCTTCTGACCAGAAGGGTCGCTTGTGAGCTACATAAAAATGCATTTGTGTGCACTTCACTCTTACCTGCACTCATTTCTAACACCCAAAGCTCCAACTGACAGGAGAAAAAAAAAAAAAGAGGGGAGTTTTTTACAGTCTATAAATTTTGGGTGATATAATTTAATGCATAAAATCTGTACGGTTTGAAATGAAAAAGAAGGCCTACTTGATAAATCTCATCTTCAAAGCAGTTCCGTTTTCAAGTGATGTACAACATACTTGGAATATGGTGGGTTCTTTTCTTTACTGTTACGTATATGTTGTAAATTTTCAAACCATTTGGAGCTAACACTGGTAGTTTAAAAAGGGAAGAAATTAGAATTGCATTCTGTTTGTGACAATGCAACATAAAATGTAGGTTGTCAACGTCTTTCTACTATCTTATTATTTTCTGTATCAACCCTTAAGTACATTATTTTCAGGTTGTCTGGCTAAGTTGCAGTTTGAGTCCCACTGGCTCTCATCCTCAAAATACTAATGTGAGGCTGAATTTATTTAAGATTAACTGATTTCTTGTTTCCTACTTTCTTTTTTTTTTTTTTTTTTGACTCAGGTTTGAATAATCTTTTCTCTGCTTCCTCAAGTGTTCTTCTTGTCCTTTGGTAGAGTCCCTTATACCCATATGTTGAAACTCCTTTACTATGTATGAATGTGTTAACAAACTCCATTTAAAAGAGTTTGTGGCTGATGATATACGGAGTCCCACTTCCCTCTGGGGTGAGCATGGTCCCTGACAGGGTGCTCTCTGTCAGAGCTAAAACAGCCTCTCCTCCATCTGCCACTTGAGAGTTGTTCTTGCCATGCCTCCTTTGCCAGGGAATAGCTCGTGGGTTATTTGAAGTAGGCCAGATGGCAAGAGCATTCACACTTTCCATGCCTTCAGTTTAGGAGCTTCTCCTCCTATGTGCCACATTGAAGGCTTTGAGGGATTTGGGAAAAGAGAATACCATCCATGAACTCCCTTGCACCTGGACAGCCATTGGTTATGGCACAGCTGCCAGTGTTAAGAAACAAATAAATTGGAGGAGAGTTTGAGCCCTTCAAAGGTATTGGCTGGTTTCCTCCTAGCTAATCACCGAGCCTATTCCCTCTCCTGTCACATCGTTTTCCTCTATTTAACAGCTCCACAATCAACCAAAGTTTTAGGGCTTAGGAAATTACTTCATCTGCCTCCCAGCTCCAGCAGTTAATGAATTGTTCTTCTTTTACGGCCTGTTTCCACTGCAGACTGGTGTAAACAGAATAAGACAAGGTTTTCTTTTTTCCTTCTTTTTCCCTTTTCATGCTATCCATTTTTTTAAACTGACTCGTAGAAAATTAAAAACTATCCCCTCCTCAGCTGAAGAAAGTAGCCAGCATCTGGGATTGCTAAGAGGAACGTGCAGCTGTGCAATATTAATTCTGTCACTGCTGTTGTCTGTGGGGGCTTTTGACTCAACACTGAGTGGACTAGATGCTGTAGCTGCTGTTTGACTGGGCAAGAAAGCAGTGAGAAAACACAATAAAATCTAAAAATTAGATGTTTTTTAATTTTGTCAAGATCCTTTCTTCTGCTTCTACCTCCTTTGAGAAGAAAAAAAGAGTGTGCCCAGACTGTCTGAAGCATGCTGACAAAACTTGACAGTTGCTCCAAATGAAGGGCAAAACAATAAGAGTTACCCTTGAGTAATAAGAGTTACTCTTGAGTGTTTCTGAAAAAACGTTGTCCTTTTCTTGATCAGAAGTGTATTCAGACTGAATTTTCAAATTTCATTTATTTCTAATTTATTAGAGACTGTTCTGATGGGAAACATGAGTAAGTAGGGGCATATTATAAATGGATTCATTTTCTTTTAAGATTACTTAGAGCTTTAATCCAAGCAGGCCACTGAATGCAAAAGAAGAATGTAAAACCCAGCTGGAATGAACATAAGAATTCAATTCCATTTCTTCTGTAATTTGTACCAATCACAGAATTTAAAAATATTTCTTAGGTAAACTCAGCATTTAAGATGTTTTCAGGAAAGGTTAATCTTGTGACTAAATGTTAATGTATACAGCTACGGAGTTCATAAATCAAAGTTATTGGCAGAAACATTAAAATTTTTAGCTGAACATTTTAACAATTAGAATTGTCCAATCAAAGTAATGTACTGAGAAAGCACTTGAGAAATAGTATCTGTACTGCTGACAGGCCTATTAACTCAGTGCTTTACTGTGACTGTAGGTACAAGCAGTATCTTCCTTCCCAGTGCCTGTATTTGGAACAATTTTCTCTATCCCTTTCAGCATCAATTTTTTCTGTCATTACGGTCATCCTGGTTCATCCATTTATACTGCAGAGCTTGACACCTACCTTAGGAAACTGGAATCAGTAAAGGAAAAGTACATGGAAGCAGACATGGTTATCCGGGAAGAAAATGTGATTATTGTTAAGCTCAAGTTGTCTTTCTGGCTGCTGCTCTTGCTTTAAGCAATTTCACATGGCCAGCTGTGACTTGTGGTAACGTTTAGACTCAGTTCAGAGTAATTGTGTTTCTGTCCCCAACCAACTGAAGCATGACGTAGATTGTAGCATAAGATGTGGATTTCTGAAATATTCTTTAATTCTTCATGAAATCATACAATAGTATGGTTTGGAAGGGGCTTTTAAAGGTCATCTAGATGAACCCCGCTTGCCATGAGCAGGCTCGTCTTCAGCTGCATCAGTTGCTCAGAGCCCTGTCTGACTTGAATGTTTCTAGGGATAGAACATCTACATGGGTGTTTTGCCACCCTCATTGTGAAAGATTTCTTTCATGTAACTAGTCTAAATCTGCCTTCTTTTAGTTTAAAACCATTACTGCTTGTCCTGTTGGAACAGGCCCTGCTAAAAGGTTTGATCCCAGCTTTCTTACTAAGTCTCCTTTGAGTACTGAACAGTCCCCTTTGAGTATTCCCTGGAGTCTTGCTTCAGGCTGAACAACCCCAACTTGCTCAGCGTTTTTGCAGAGGGATGGAACATCTCTCCTATGATGAGTTTTGTGGCCTTCTTCTGGATCTGCTCTAACAGCTCCATATCTTTCCTGTGCTGAGGACCCCAGAGCTGGACTCCAGGTGGGGTCTCACAAGAGCAGAGTGTGCAGAATCATCTCCCTCAATCTGCTGGCCATCTGATGCAGCCTGGGATACGGCTGACTTTCTGGGCTGCAAGCACACACGTGTCAGCACAGGCCCAGCTTTTCATCTACCAGCACCCCCAAGTCCTTCTCCACAGGGATGCTCTCAGTCCCTTCATCCCCCAGCCTGGACTGATACTGGGGGTTGCCCTGACCCAGGTGCAGCACCTTGCACCTGGCGTCTTTGAACCCCATGAGGTTCCTATGGGCCTGCTTCTGGAGCTTGTCCAGGGGTGGATGGCATCCCATCCTCCAGGTGGGTCAGCCGTACCACTTGGCTTGGTGTCACTTGCAGACTTGCTGATGGTGTGCTTGATCCCTTCGTCTGTGTCATTAGTGAAGATACTAAATAACACTGATCCCAACAGGGACCCTTGAAGGACAGCAGTTGTCACTGATGTCCATCAGGACTCTGAGCTGTTGACCGCTACCCTCTGGTTGTGACCTTCCATTGCTTATCCATCCAACAGTCCACCCATAGAATCCATCTCTCTTTAGTTTACAGAGAGGGATGTTGTGGGGGACTGTGTCAAAAGTCCTACAGAAGTCCAGCGAGATGACATCTATAGCCATTCCCTCGTCCACTAATGTAGTCACTGTCATAGAAGGTCATCAGGTTTGACAGGCAGGACTTTTTGCTGGTGAAGCTGTGCTGCCTCAAATCACCTTCCTCTCCACCATATGCCATAAGAAGTCATATAGTTTCATTCATTTGGCCTTATTTTTCTCATTTGTATGGTTATGAATCAAGATTAGATGAAGGTAAACTCTTGTAAATGGGATAATGACCATTTGTAACCATAATGATGATACGAAAATTAAAAGCTTGAGCTGCAGCATTACTGAGTGAAAAGAGGTGTACATGGAAATGGAATGACATGGTGCCTTTTGTTGGTGTTGCAGACCTCTTCAAGGAGGTGGCAGGCCCTACAGAAATGTGTGACCAGAGGCAGCTGGGCCTTTTGCTTCATGATGCTATCCAGATCCCGCGACAGCTTGGGGAAGTGGCAGCCTTTGGTGGCAGCAACATTGAACCCAGTGTGCGCAGCTGCTTCCAACAGGTAAGATAAAGACCTTCATGTGAAGAACAAAACATAACCAAACCCTCTCTGAAGTCTGAAGATTCACTTATACATGATGATGTAAAAAGAAGAGAGGAGTATAAAAACATCCACTGAGTTTTGAACAGAAATGAATATGCTCCTGTAACTATGTATGGGAAATTCATGTGAAAATGCAGCTATAAAAGATGGTTTATGGTTTAGGAGAGGATCAAACAAATCAGGTTTAGCCAAAAGAATGTATAAATCTTCATGGTTCTGACAGTCTTTGCTGGTTTAGCCAAAAGAATGTATAAATCTTCATGGTTCTGACAGTCTTTGCTGCCCTAAAAGCTGTTAAAAAATTTTGTAGCGGTCAATTATCCTGCTTTGCATTGTTCAAAGCAACCTGATACTGTGCGAACAATAGGCTTTTCCCTGCTGGAACAAGGCATGATCTTGACAGAACAAGAAAATTATGTTGGTAGTAATTTTTGACCGTGTGCACCAGGAAATTATTTACCATTACATTACTGGCAAAAGACCTTGCAGTTGCATGAAACTTCAAGCGTAATCATTTTTACATCGTGAGCCTTTATGCAACAGCTCAGAACATGGAATAAAGCTCTTGCAGCCTGCTGTGCAGCTCCACACTACATGCAGGGGGTTAATGAAGCTGCAAGGAGTGTCTGTCTGTTTAAAGAAGATGAGAATTAAAAACAGGATGTTGTCATAGAACACAACTCACTCTAACTTTTTCAAGAATGCCTAAGGCTCCAACTGTTAGCTAGTGATAGCTGTACTGCCTCAGTGCATTATTTTTGTGAAAGCAGCTGATTTGAGCATTGTCAGAAATTGTATATGGATTAAAAAGACATTGTATCTTATATAAAGTTACTGACTTGAATATTTCTGATTTTATTGAACATTAAAGATTTTAGTGCACTTTCAGAGGATTTTTCTTTTGCCATTCTTTCATAGAGATCTCTGCATTTTTGTCCATTTGAAAAAATGTAGTTGTGCTAGCTTTTTTCCAGTACTATTAGATTAATTTCTGGACTCAAGTGATTAGAATCAGGAGAGTGTTTGTCCAGGTCATGAATAATTTGGTAGATACTTATGGAAGTTGAATTGACCAATTAACCATGTAAAGCTTCCCCTGATGTTTTAACATTTCTGCTTCAGACAATAAGGGATGGTGCCTGACGTATCTGTCACTGGCCTTGAGTGGTTTGACTCATACTGAAATAAATTATTCATTTGTTAGTTTCAAACTTTCTGTGTGACAGAGGAATAATCTTTATGTTCCTCAAGGATCTGCCCCATCTCCCATGCTATTCAATTATGGGTGAGGGGTACTAGCAAGGTGGTGTTTAAATACTTGATATGTTAATACAATTATACTAATAATGAGATTGCATCCCTTGTATCACATGCACAGTTCAACTTCAGTCCCTGGTTGTTAGGAGATCACAGAGAAAATGTGCGGCTACATGACTATTATCTCAACCCAGAGAAAATTAGTATTTTGTTAGTAAGGAAGGAGCGCTGGTTTTTTTTCATGCTTCTCCCTCTTACTGGCAAAAATTAACTTGGACTATGAATAGGTTAAGAAGCCTAGCATTGCTTTCCATCATGTGTTACCATTTAAGAATAACTTTCATTTTAAGCTTTGTTTTATTGCTTCCATTGAGCTCAGAAATGTGACCTCTATTCTTATTCCTGACAGAGTTGATGACAGCAATACTTTTACAGCTAGGCTCCTCTGGTGGTTACAGCTTAAAGAAAATGTGGAAGTGTGTTTGTTTGCTTTGTTTGCTTCTTAAAACAATCACATTAATACGTTAGCTCTGCTGTATTCTTGCAGTGATTGCCTATAAATGGCAGATTCTTTTCTTGTTCTTTATTTGCCTGTTTGTTTGTTTATTGTGTGTGTGTTGTGTTTAATCTTTAATGTGTCAAAAGAACACTGTGGGCTTGGAACACAATAAAAAAATGGCTAGTCTTGGGGCAATCTGTAGACACATGCAAACACTTTTAGCGTTTTGTCATCAATCTTAATTCAGACGACAACCATGTCTTCAGTGTGTCTGAACTGCAGAATGTGCTTCCCTTTCATGCTCCTATTTATTTTTCAAGTCCTTTCAGTTGAAAGATGGCTTTACTATGCACTCTGTTACCTCTTTACTGTCCTCCATCTTTGTTACCATCTGTCTACTCTATCACAGCTGTTTAGTCTTCTAAAGTCTTACTGACTAACTGGTTTTCTTTATTTTCATTTTAATTGAGATTGTGTCTTGTATCCTGTAAATGGTTTTGGATTAACCTATCATGGAAGGAATTCATGCAGGTTGTTAGGGTATTTTCCCATAGAATTTTAAGGAAAATCTACTTGTGGGTGTCTGCTGTTTTGTTATTTTGGTGGGTTTTTTAAATTTGGGTGGGGGTTTTTTGTCTCCACAGAACCACAATAAGCCAGAGATAACTGTAAAGCAATTTATAGATTGGATGCGCTTAGAACCACAGTCTATGGTGTGGTTACCGGTTCTACATCGTGTGGCAGCTGCAGAAACAGCAAAACATCAGGCCAAGTGCAACATCTGTAAAGAGTGTCCAATTGTTGGATTTAGGTAAGAGGGGAGGCACAATGTTTCTCTGAAAATATCCACACTTTTAAGTCTTCCAACAAATGAAGTTCTTTCTGTTTGTTTTTCCACTGTATTCCTTCTTTAGGATGGGATCTGTCACCCATGGTGAAGCCACAGTGTGGGCTGAGCCAGTGAAGTTCTGTCTCATGCAGTGCCACTGTTAGACACCCAGTGGTGCTGTGGCTGACAGAGGTACAGGGTGGGCTGTCACCAGATGTTTTTGGGTTGGTGGATCCAACAGATAGCAAATGAAGTATAAATGCACCCCATGAGTTCTGTAAGCACAACATCAAAAGGAGGTGATCAGTAAGAAAAAATGTGGACTGTCTGTTCTGCTGCATAAGGCTTGGGAAACTAACTTATGCCAGGCAATATAAAACACCCTTCAATCTTTCCTTGCTTAAAACAAGCACTGATATGTTGCTGTGACAAGACTTGCAAAGTCCCTGTCTAAAGCGTTGAACATAATCTAACTTTTGTCTTTTCAAAGAAAGGTGTGAATTCTAAAAGAAAAAATTGAATGGGGAATATTCTCCATGTTAATCTCCTAAACTGTAGTTGGTACCTTTAGTAAGCACTGTTGTGACTAACATGCATTTGTGAATTGATTGCTTCACTACATAAAGTGATGCAAACCATCCCCTCCAAAATCTGCAGCAGGGGCTAGAGCTGCTAGAGTTAAGCATAACTGGCTTTTTCCTCTACTGTGGTCGTTGAGTCTGGTATATTATTTAGGAAAAAAATAAAGCAGTCCATCATGGAAGTGCTTCTAAGATTTTTCTTTATGTATCTAGGCCGATAATTAATTTTTGTTCGTCATGCTTTCTATTTTCTCTCTTTCTGTTATTTTAAAGAATAATATGAACCCTGAGGTCAGATTCATCTTGCCTAGCTTTAGGAATGCTGGCTTTAGTCAGTCTTAAAGGATTGAGCTAGCAACCCTCTTTTTTTTTTGTTATAAATATGGCTATTGTGACTCTTTGCAAAAGTAATAAATCTAATCAAACTTTGTTGCCTGTCTTAAGAGGAGATGAAATTCCTCTAAATGTTCTTGTCTTTATTATTGTTTGAGGGAGAATAGGGTGACTGAGCTCTAGCTCAGATAGGTTTTAGTTGTCTAAGTTAAACTATGTGTAGTAGCAGGGCAGAAAGACAGAAAAGAAGAGAATGGAAGACAAAGATCCATTTAGAAGGGATCATTCTAAATAATTTCTACAATGAAGTTAGGGATCTGCAACAACAAAAGCATCTAGCATCTTAGCAGGAGGTAAATGTGGCCATTTAATGCGCAGGCTCTGAGTAAAAGATTATAAACAGTTGGATCAGCATCCTTTAAAGTGAGCCTTTACATTTATAGACACACATTCTCTTGCAAAACAAAACATAAAACTCAACAGGGGAAAAATGTGGAGGAATACTGAAAACTGCTCTCAGGAAGCAATTTAATTTAAACTTTAACTATTCAGTAGCTATTCAATTTGGTTCAGTTAGCTCATTTTAGTTTCATACAAATGACATAACCTCATCCAGTCAGAACAACCATAGCATAGAAACAGTGGGTGGAATCTGGAATTGAATTGTTGCTTTAGTCTGCTTTATTCTAAATAAATAAATAAATCATACACCTGGTGACTACATTTGGTACAAGGGACACTATATGTTTGTTACCTTATTTACACATACAGTCTCTTAAAAAACCACCAAAAGCAAACAAATCATTGCATTCTTTTAACTGATTTTTTTTGATTGTTCTTATAATTCATGAATTCCTAAGAATTTAATTTTCTGAAATGTGTTTGGAATTTCTGAGCATCAGAATGATTTACAAACATTTAATCTAACTGTTCAAACATATAAAAGTAAACCAGTCCGGTTTATAAAAGTTTTTTTTGAGTTATCATCTGAATACTAAATAAAGGAAAAGAAAAACTAAAGCAATATAATTTAAAGTCAGTAAAAAGTTTAAAATCATAAATTCTTCCCAGTCCATCTATGAAGCTGATGCCTGTAAGATTTTCTGCATCAAAGCCACTTGGGCAGCAGGTGATATACAATGGCTCTGTGTATGCATATGGAGACAGGAACTTTTAAATACACCATGAGGTTTGTAGTGTAGGACGGTTCTGTGGGCTAAGAGGGCTGCGGGTTTCCTGTGCCCCCTGCAGCAGCTGCAGTGGCACTGGTGTCCCTGGCCCTGCAGCCGTGGTGAGCGTTGGCTGTGCCACGTTCTGGCCACACACACCTGCACACTTCAAAGCTCTCTCTGAGCTAATCCCAGCAAACTCATGGTGTCCTTGTGTTGCTGCTGCTGAAAAGCAGGGGACACCATTTCAGAGAGTAATTTGCTTTGTGAGGCTTAATTAGAAGTAAACCTAGGAATGTCTGATCTCTTTGTTTAATGTCCCCACAGGTACCGAAGCTTAAAACATTTCAACTATGATGTCTGTCAGAGCTGTTTCTTTTCTGGCCGCACAGCAAAGGGACATAAACTGCATTACCCAATGGTGGAGTATTGTATACCTGTGAGTACCAACCTACTGACTGTTTCCAATGGATAACAACCATTATTAGGTTACTCTGAAGAATATTTTTAAAGTAGATTTGTTGTTTTTTCAGACGGTTGTAATGTTTATTATATTTTACACTGATTTTTGCTCTTTGTGCCTCCGCTTTTCAGAGGTCATTTTCTTGGTGTTGTTTTATACTGGTTTCAAGGTATGATATAAGCCCAGTTTTTCCCATATTCACATGAGTGTTCTAACCTGAGGATCTGGAGGTCTATGATTAGACAAAATTAAAAATTTGGTGATACTGATTTTTTGCTTTCCTCCTTGGCCAACATAACCCTAAAAATGTGAACATGTTTGAGATGTATTTTTCTTGCATTCACTTTTTTTCCTGCTTATAAACCTCATCTTAAGAGGAACAGAAATGTTCTTTGCTACTGCCTATAATATACAGAAAATTCAGAAACTGAGGTGTAAGGGGTGTTGAAATAGATAACGCGGCTGATCCACAGGATAACGTATCCTTCCTGTTGAGTTAGTCAAATACAGATTACATCTGGTATGGGGTATGGTTCTTTCTCTAGAACAGGATGGTATATTTCTGATGAATTCCAGGTTTTGTTGGAAGCAGCAGATTTGATATCTAAGAGGAATTTTCAGCTCTTGTTAAACGAGTTCACATTATGTAACTGTGAGCCATCTCATTTACAAGTGAAGGCTGACAAACTGAAAAATATATTCTGGAAATATCTGTAATCCTCTCTGTCCCTGGGAATAGGGATGGCTTGTATTAGAATGAAGATTTTTGTTGCTGCTGCAGAAAGAATATAGTTTCAAAGCAATATTAGGTGTAAAATCAGGTGACATAAGGCAAAAGTCCCTTCTTTCCATGAAATGCAGGAGGAGTGAGGTGAATCCACTATGGGATAATAAGGAGAGTAAAATGACATGCTTGATTAGAGTGAATGAAGGAAGGCAAGTGTATAACGGGGAAAAGGAAGGAACTTGGGGCAGTTTTAAGTAGAGCAGAATAAAAGAAATGGCATACAATTTAGGTGATGCATAAAATTAGAGGTCCAGCACTGACCCCCATTAATTTGGAACTGAATATGAGAGCTGGAATTTTACTTGGGTCCTGCTGTAAGTACACTCTGCTACTTCCATTTCTGTAAAAAGAAATGATCCATTATATGAACAGACCTACATGCCTGTTAGACTTCCATAATCAGTACCCACACATAATCTATTTTAACTAGTCTTATCTGGTCTAGGTCTGGAATAAAGAATTGATTTCACAGAAAGAATCCTGTATTAATTGTTCTTACTATTTGTCACAATGCACTATGGTGCGTGTACTAATTTGTTGCTAAACCACTCTAGAAATTGAACTCATTAAATGCAATACAGTAGTCAAGAATTGCAAAATTTTTTGCAATTATAAGAATAGCTTATATGTTTAAATGGAATAATGCCTGAAAAATAGCATTGACCTGGGAAAAAAAATAAAAGTACCAAAGGCCACTAAATTGTTCCTCAGAATCCATTATATTACAGTACAAATTGCCTGAACAGGAAGAGTACATCTACTCTACCTTTTAACCTAAATTTAAAAGCTTTTCATGTTAAAATGTTGCTTTTTTGGCCAGTGTTGAAAAGCAGAGTACAAATGCATGTACTTATCAAACTGCATTAATAAAATCTATCTCCACTTTCTTACTGCTAATGCATATTAATACATTATTAAATAGAATAGTAGCAATAAATAAGTTTAAAAATTGTGTCCATTAATTAAGCTGACATTTAGAACTGGAGCTTAGTCACAGATGGAGGGAAGACCATTTAATTGTCTTTAGGTGAGCAGTTCAGTGTAGGGTGTGAAGGGATTTCTCAGAAGCAGAGTAGCTTCTTATTAAATTTAAAATAATTTGGAGAATGGCTTAAGGAATATGTTCTCTATTTTAATGAGTTTTCTGATATTTACATTAGGTACGAATTGCTTCATAATTTCAGAATAGGACTATTTACTCCACATGGCTATATGTTGTTACTGTATTCTAATCTGTAATGCCATTTAGCATTTGTCCTAGCTTGCAATTTAGTCTTCTTGATGCTGAAAATAAAAAAATTTAAAAAAAAAAAAAAATCATTGTAATGACTTCAGTTATGTCTTTTCTTACATCCAGGATTTAGAGATGAGTATGAGAAGCATTTGAAAACATAATTCTCCTAAGTAGTAGAAATGCAAAGTTATTCTAGTTAGTTTGTCACCTTTACACAGTCTTTCCTCTGAGAAGATGGATAAATAAGATTTTAAAGTAGAATTTTAAACTATATGTGTAAAAATATTGTCAGATTTTCTTAGCATCTAATTTGGCAATAGGCTTGCATAACTACCTCCATGGTTTATTTTTAGGTTTTTTTTTTTTAATGGAAGTCCTCTTAATAGTGCCACATGTGTTATATTAATGTGGCTTTCTGTACCAATGCATCCTTTGAATTTCAGATGGAAATGTTTTGTACATCAGTTTTCTTCCTCCGAACTGTTTTCGCCTTGCAAATCCCATATTCCACAGCAAGGAATGTAAAAATAAGCTTTTCTGGAGTAATGCACAAATATCAAATCACAGTTCCAAAAATTTTCTCATTGCAAGTAGTCTTATTTTCTTACCCTAATGCAAACATAATACATTTCTGTGCCACTCACCTGGCACAGGTCCTTATTTTAGGGAAGTAATTTTTAGTAGCCTTTCTATATAAAACAATGCCAACTAAGGTGAGCCCCTTCATCTTCCAGATGACCAGAATTTTGTTTTGCTACAGGAGCTCAGAACATGATAGTCAAGACATCAGAAATTATTGGTTGAATAATAGTTCATCCTAGAGTGAATGTTTTACCAGGCACAATAAAGCTTATCTGAAATAGTGCCTGTTAAGTCTTCTCCTCTAGGTAAGTCATCTGAAAATTTAATTCCTAGTGACAGTTAGAGAAGACAGGTACATTACTGAACATTAAGCAGCCTCAGTGTTTCATAAGCAACAAACTGACACAAGTCAGTGGTTTCATTGTGGCATGCTTAGCAGTACACCAGGCATGACGCTTTACTGTTAAAAAAAATGGGATTGTTCTGTGAGGAAGATGAAAGAATGTAGCAAGAAGGGTTGAATCTGGCTATTTCACACGCAGAACATTGCTTCCAGCTGTGGACTTCAGAGATTACCATTTGCCTTGAGAAGAATCGCTAATTTGTTAGTTACTCTTGAAATTACCGCTTGATTTCATTGGAGTAAACTGAAAACCATAAAATGTATACTTGATCTCTACTTTTGGTAAGAAATTGCTAAGAAATGTTCCTATTAGAAAGTGGGCACAGAAGGGTAATCCTCACAATGTAACACAGCGCAAATGTCTCTGATGTGACAGTGACAGCCTGAATACAGTTATTATATGTTTAGTAACGTAATTTTTGTGGTATTTTATCTTGTGCCTCTATCAAGCAGTCTGAGATGCTTTTTAAAAATGTGAGTTGTTTAGGAATGGCTTCATGAGGGGAAAGTCCTGATTGTCAAACCTGATTTTCTTCTATGACAGAGTAACCCATCCAGCTGATCTAGGGAAACCAGTAGATGTGATGTTCTTGGACTTCAGCAAAGCTTTCAACACTGTCTCTCTAAGTATTCTTCTGGACAAAATGTCCAGCCCACAGCTGGATAAACACATCCTGGATGGGTGAGCATGGATGGGTGAGCAACTGGCTCACAGGTCAGGCATGAAGGGTGATAATGAATGGGGTGACATCAGACTGGCCACCTGTCACTAGTGGGGTTCCACAGGTCTCCATCCTCAGCCCTGTGCTCTTCAACAACTTCATAAACGGCTTGGACACAGGACTGGAAGGGATACTGAGCAAGTTCACAGGTGATGCAAAACTGGGAGGAGCTGCTGACTCCCTCCGAATACAGGGAGGCCCTGCAGGGAGCCCTCAACCAATTAGAGAGAAAGGCAATCACCAACCACATGAATTTTAACAAGGGCACGTGCCTGATTCTGGGATAGGGCAACCCTGGTTGTGTGTACAGACTGGGGAATGTGATGCTGGAGAGCAGCACTGCAGAAAGGGACGTGGGAGTCCTGGTCGATGGCAAGTTGAAGATGAGTCAGCAGTGCCCTGGCAGCTGGGCATCCAGAAGAGGGCCACAGGGATGGTGAAGGGTTGGAGGTGAAGCTGTGCAAGGAGTCGCTGATGTCACTTGGTCTGGTCAGCCTGGAGAAAAGGTGTCTGAGGGGAGACCTCATTGTGATCTTCAACATCTTCATGAGGGGAGGTGGACGGCAAAGTACAGATCTCTTCATTCTTCTGAACAGTGACAGGACTCAAGGCATGAAGTTTAGTCAGGAGTTTTAGGTTGGATATCAGAAAAAGGTTCTTCACCCAGAGGGTGCTTGAACACTGGAACAGGCTTCCCAGGGAAGTGGTCACAGCACAAAGCCTGAGAGTTCAAAAATCACTCGGACAATGCTCTCAGGCACATGGTGTGATTCGTGCGGTGTCCTGCAGAGGGCCAGGAGCTGGTCTCAATGATCCTGATAGGTCCCTTCCAACTCAGTATATTCTATGATACACTTAAACATGTCTGTGCATTGTTGGCGAATGGCATTCTTAAGTGTCAATTTTTAAAATAAAATAATTACAGGAATGAAGTATCCATGTCTTACTCTCACATCCCATGCTGGAAAGTTTCCCAGTGGTATTTAACTGACAGCTGCTTTAAGATGCAGCTCTCATCATACCTGCACATTTTGTAGCAGTTACCACAAGTAGGTCTAAGTATTTTGTTTTCCATCAAGAATAGTCAGACTTGCACTACAGGTGCTAAAAAATGTTACAGATAAATAAAATATCAAGAAACAAAAATATGGGATGTAGAAAAGTTTTGAGGTTTCATTGCCTGTTGTTTTTTAAATGCAAACCTTTAAATTTCCTAAAGCGTTTGATCAGTGTCAAGTGGTATCAAATTCAGGTGTCTGTTAGAGTGGCTATTAAAGAATAAACTAAAATCCTTTTAAACAACACAGATGTTATTTTATTTTTGCATCTCTGAGCATGTCTTATGATACAAAACATATTTTCTTCGAACTTGCTTGATTATTGAGTGTCTGTCCAGCTTCCTTATGTCTGTTTGGGCTTAGTGACAGCATACATTAGTGAGATTCATATCTCTTCTGGGAATCAGTTTCTATGTGTATATTGAGACAGCTAATTGGTTTTGTGTTAGATATAATAAATGTATTTAAAAGAATGATGACTTAGGTGCAGACTAGTCCTTTTACACAGGTAGGTGCAGTGAAAGGAATAAGAAATTGGGCTTCCATTATAACTCTTTCTTTGATAAAGAGAATAGTGAGAAATAAATTAAATTAAATGTATGTAGTAGTATTATAAGTATTCTATATTATTTATTAATGTTTCTTATGTTTGTTTATTATAATTTTTATATTATATGTAATTTCATTTGGAGCTCTACAATTGGTTTATTACATTCTTGGTATTACTTTTTCCCGATGAAGAATTGTTCTATTTCTAATACACTGAAAGCATACACCAACTGGTTTTGTAAGATATGTATGAAAAACATGTTTCAGCATGCTCAGTCTTTTTCACTGTTTTCCATGAAATCCTGTTTTCTTATATTTTTATTGGATTACAACTACTTGTATCTTAGTTTGTTGCTTATAGCTCTATGCCTGGCTGGTGTATTGAAGAGTGCTGATGCCAGTTTGTCCCTTGTTACAGGTTGTAACTACTGACACCTTGAGAATTTCTGCTATGGATTTTTTTAAATTATTTGTGTGTGTCAGCCATGGATATTAAATATTTTTTTCCTGAACCTTGTCTTGCTCTAAGAACTGAGATTTTAAATTGAGTTTGAAAGCATGGGTCTTTTGATTGAATTTTCAGTGAAAGAAAGGATATTTTCTTTGCTTTTGAAGTAGTTCTGTAGCAATGGTGCTATTTGTGCTGTTGACTTGTGCAGAAGTAGTCAAGATGTCATGATGTAAGGAAGTGTACAAGGGACCCGCTAGTTTTAATTTAGAAGATAGATTCTACACAACAGTGCCTGACTATTCTTTTTTGAAAGAAAAATGTTATAGTATATCTCCCTTGGCATGATTTCAGGTTGGATTGTATAGTGTGGTTATATGCAAAAAAAAAAAAAAAAACGACATTTTTTCAGAGTTGCATCTTAATTGCATGTAAATTAAAATAGTTCTTTCAAATCGGCTCAAATTTCACTGGTTAGTATTTGCAGTGCTCACTCAGTACACAGTCATATTTGTCTTCTTTCCGAGAATCAGGCTGTCATACCAAATAAAGAATACACCAGAGGAAAAGTTTGGCAGCTCAGTAGACATTTACTTCTACAATGTGTAGGTATTAGAGTTTTCATTCCTTGGCCTTAGGGCAGAGTTCCATCTGTTGGAGTTATTGTTGCATGAGAGTAAGCAGCCCTTTGCACTGCCTCATGTTCCTTCTTTGAATGGTGCACTGGTTGGAGAGGTGCTTTCTGAGAATGATTTTGTCAACCCTCTCTGAATTCACTTACTTTGAAATTCAGGGGTTCAAACACCTCTTGGTCACAAACTTGCTCCATTTGTTTTTACTTATTAAAGCCGCAGATGAGAAACTCCTACCAACACCAGTTTATCTACTATTTTTATTGCTCATCTGATCTGCCATACAGAGTTTGTAATAACATATATCATATATACATTAAAATATATAGATGAATATGGAAGCATTTTTGTATTTTGGCAGCAGAGAACAGTTTGCCTGACCTGCTCCTAGGCCTCTTTGTAGTATATCAGGGAAAAAGATTACAAAATTGAAGTCTTCCTCTCTATTTTCCGCATGGTTGTCCATCCGCTTTGGCATCCTTTAATGTTAACAGGCTTCTCCCGAAGCACAGGAATGCAATTTGTAGTTTGTTACAGAGGCTGGACTGGAAGTCTGTGAAAGCTGTTGCAAATCTTCAGATAACTCTGGAGGTGAATGGCCATGTTTTCTTTACTGCAGTTGCAAGACGAGATGCTCAACAGTACTGGCTGGAAGGGGACTGCTCTGTTGAAGTACTCAGCACAGTCTGAGCACACACACTTCAAAGGCAGACTGTACATTATTGTCTCTTCCTGCAGATCTCTTTGTTGCATTTTTGCCTTGTATTTTATGCCTGATTGTATCCCTGCTTTGGTAGCAGAAGTTAGGTGAATAGCATTGCCAAAGCAGTGCTGCTATTATTGCTGTGATTATCACCAGTTAAAGCGATTTTTAAAAGCAGTTGATTAAATTTTAATTGTATAGATAGGGGGGTGGGCAGGGAGGGATGGGGCTGAGCACCTACCAGTTTTTGAAGAGGCTTCATCAGTCAGGACCAGTAAAAGAGCTTCTGAGGGGGATGGAAGATGTTGATTGTAACTTGTAAATTTAGACTTGTAGAATTTTGTGGCTAGTCTTTGCCCTAATCTTACTCTGTGGTGGTAAGGAGATGACTGAATCAGTCTGAGTTTGTTACTTAAGGCACTAATTGTTCTTATCAGGCCTACCTGTGCTTTTGAACAGTGGCTTTACACTGGCCACCACTTCATCTGTGGGGTTTTTTGACTCTGGAATATTACAGGTAGTGACAGAATCCTATAGGAAGAGATTCGGTAACTTGAGAAAATGCTTATGAAAATCTTGGCCATTGCAGCAGAGAATGGTTTAGCACATACCACTCTGCTCTTATGATAAAGTTTGCCGTTGTAGGTCTAGAATGGAAAGCAGTGAGTATTTTGTCAAACTTTGTGAATATAGAGGGCTGTATCTTAACAGCTGATTTGACCTTTTAAATTTTTCAGAAAAATTAAATTTTGGTGGTTTTTAAGACTGGTTATAAATGTTTAGCTTAATACTTGAACCTGTTTCAATTTTTCTCCAATTTATAAAGTAATCGGTAAATACATTTATTGCTGGGAATTTGAAGCCTTGCTATTATTTTGCAGTAGAAGAGAATTTTTAGGTGCATTAGCATTATTATTGTACCATATCTCAGGACGCTAAAAGGGCAATTTTAACATCATTGAAATTTTAAGGTTCTTCCCTTGTATTTTTTTTCAGGACAGTACCAGCATTATTACTATTGATATTAAATGAATGTTATTAGCAATGCTGAATTTTATTTCTGTTTTCTTTTTAAGACGACATCTGGGGAAGATGTACGGGACTTCACGAAGGTGCTGAAGAATAAATTCCGGTCAAAGAAGTATTTTGCAAAGCATCCCCGACTTGGCTACTTACCTGTGCAAACAGTGTTGGAGGGTGACAACCTGGAGACGTAAGCTTGATTTATAGAACAATTGCTACTGGAATGACTGTCCTGTTCTATCAGAAACAAAAAGCTGAAACTCAAAAAATGGTCAACAATTGCAGAGCCTTGTGCTATACTGTTTTGTATTGTTTCACATTATCTGCAGAACTTGTCTATTATTTTTAAAGTAACATATTTTATGCTTAGGTTTTTGTAAGCATTTTATTATAAAATCATGGATTTTACCATGTCCATGGTAATGGACAAAGCAGGTAATGTTGGCGGGGGCTAAATAGGTATTTTATAGAGAGCACTATTGAGGAGACTGGGCTTTTGGAACTGCACTGCTTATATGATTATGTCCAAATTCCCGGAATTAGAAATCTCTGAGTTAATTAGGGTCCTACAGCCTTCAGAAATAGAGGTGGCCTAATCAGAGAAAGCACTCTCAGTGTCTCCACCATGTTATTTATGGTGCTGACAGAAGTGCTTCACTTTATTTACTCTCTTGGCAGTTGTCAGCAAAAGACATTCTTACAAGAGCAAAATTAAGACGTGTTGACAGGGTACTAGAATTAGTTTCATGGATTGACTGTCCCTCACATCCTGAGTCTGTGGCACTACTGCACTGTCTGAACACAGCACCGCTTGGCAACAGCTCGTGCGAGGCTTCAGCAAAGATGCTCTGCTCAGGGCCAGTGCCCACACTCTGAGGGCTTCCATGATTGGAGGGCTGTGCCTTTCATTTGCAGCGAGTAAACAAAACATCCTCATTAGCAATTTAAGATACAGGAGGAAGTAATCTGAAAACTTACTGATTGATGGCCTGGCTTCTAAGGAAGCAACGAACATTTGAATGTTAAAATGTTACCTGCCAGGGCACTCTTCAGCTGCCACCAACACAGGACAGCAAAGCTACTTTGATGTGATGAAAGTTTGCCAATGCTGCCAGAAATTGGAATGTCTAAACTGTAATCACAGGTCAGGATAAAATTCTGTTGGTCCAGTCATGTGGGAAATACACAGATAAATTGTCAGCACCATGCTGAGAAAACTGTTGGTATTGGTTCTCTACCCTGCAGGTGGCAAAACTCAGTAATACATTCCTTTTAATAAAAAAAAATTAAAGAAAATAAAAAATCCTTTATAGGTATTCAAGTGTGAGAATGTAATACAATATGTATTTACCTCATTATTTTTATGTGTAAGGAAAATAAGCATTGATAACTGTGACTTATGGTGTAGTTTTTTATTGGTGGGTTTTTTACATTCCACTTTTTTTTTAATCTATTTTATTATTTAGTTTTAAATGAAAATTCCAGTGCCTGGGCAGAATTTAAATGAATTGATTATGGTTTATGAGCTGCAATTCAGTCAATAGCACTGATTTGGGTTTTTCTTTAAATTGATTGTTATTTAACAAAATGAAGTATGTAAGTCAGTCTTCCGTCTCTCCACGGCGCGTAGCAGTATCTGTTGCTATCTCTTTTCTCCATCAATTGTTATTGGTTCAGGGTGGGTTGCTGTTTAAAATATTTTGTGTTTCTCCAGCTTTCTCTTGCTTAACTGGTACTAAAGTTTTTGTTTTATAGTTTCATTCTTTCTCTCTCTCTTTTTCTTTTTTTTTGTCTTCCTTACAGTCCTATCACTCTCATCAGTATGTGGCCAGAGCAATATGAGTGAGTATGCAGAATCCCTTTATCTGGAAAGCCTTGTTTGCCGGTTGTTTTCTTTTAGCTCAGTTGCAGCTAATCTGATGTCCCTGCACTGCAGGGCATGGCTGACACAAAGCAGTAACGCCCTCAGGAATATTGTGAATGTATTTATTTGTTATCAGTCTAACTTAATTTAAAAATGATGTTGTCTGTATCATGAATTGCTTTTGACACCACTAATTTTTTTATTATTATTTTTAAACTAGCCCTTCCCAGTCTCCACAGCTGTTTCATGATGACACACACTCCAGGATAGAGCAGTATGCTACTAGGTAAGACAGACATGGTTTCTCATCCGTGCGTTGCATTTTGTGGGTGATTTCTGCCGTTTTGAATGTACAATACTGGTTGGATATTATTTATTAAAAAGACATAATTCTCTGTATTTAGAAGTAAATCAAATGTTTTTAAATCATTGGCTTCTGGTTACAGTCGTGTTAAATGTAAAATAAAGGTGTTAAATCTAACATCTCTCATACAGAATGGAAACCACTGCAAAATTGTATTATTTCTAAAATGTGCCGTTATTGTTTTATTTCTTCATTTTTCATGTTTGAAATAAACTGAACTTTTCGGATATATAGGTTTTCCCAGTAGGATATTAAATCCAGGGATTTGTTTTCTTCTGTGGTGAGCTGACACTCTGCATTACTGTTGGCTTTTAGCAGAACAGATCGTAATTACAGATGTTTTATGTTCTGCCTTTTGGGGTGGTCACCCTCGTCGTTTTGTGAGAAAATGTGTTTTATGCCAAATCCATCTCAATGTTCCAGTGTTTTGTTGAACTCTCTTCTCTACATTCAGGCCTGGTGATCACAGAATCATTAAGGTTGGAAAAGACTTCTAAAATCATCAAGCACAGCTGTTAACTCAGCATGACTGTGTTCACCACTAAACCATGTCCCTAAGTACCATCCCCACGTGCCTTTTGAACACTCCAAGGAAGGTGATTCCACCTCTTCCTTGGGCAGCCAATACCAGACCACTTTTTCACATAAGAAATTTTTCATGATATCTAAGCTAAGCCTCCTCTGGTGCAACTCAAGGCCATTTCCTCTCCTCCTCAGTTAAGGGCACGATGATAATGAAGTATTAACCAGAGATAGCCTCTTAAAAAAAGTACCATGGGAATTGACTAGGGTTTTCTGTGGATGTTTTTATTATTGGATCTGATCTCCATAACTTAAAAACAATGTTAACTTCTTCAAATTTTGGAACAAAAATTCAGAGTGCCTGTTGAAGTTGATTGCATTCTTAGTTATGGCCACCTTAAAAATCTTCAGAGCAGTTTTTTAAATGCATAGGATATGCTGCATATGATCTTCGCAGGAAGAGAAAATAGGGAAGGAAATAATGCTGAAGGGCTACCTGCAGTTAGCCTTTTTTTTTTTTTTTTTGTCCCTCAACAGAAAATACTTTCATCCTTCATTAGTAGTATAGCACAATGACATAGAAAGTCATTATAGAACATTTCAGTTATTTGAAACATACCATTCCTATAAATCACCCAGCATTTCTTTGAGTCTGTAACTTAGACCATACTGTAATCAATTAAAACACCTGAACCAAATAAATTTCTCTAGCGAGATGTAAGAATTTTCTGTCTACCTGTGTCCTTTTTTCAGCCTGTGGTGCCACAATGCTGTGGCTTTTTGTGCCCAGATGAAGCTCAAACTCTGGACTCTCATTAATGATCAGTGGAGATCCTAGGTGCAATAGTTGTCTTCCCTCTGCTACCTCTCAGCTCTTAGCAGTTCTGCTCAGGATTAGATTAGCTGAAGGTGGACTGTGCACTATTCAGTGATCATTCAGGATACAAACCTGAATCTGTAGCTGCTGTGTGCAGACATTGCTTAGCAAAATTGAAAACTTCATACTAATTGTCTGATAAGTAATCTGTCTAAAACTACTCAGCATTGTTTTTCTTCTAGTAATAAAATCTAAAAAAAAATTGAAAACATAATTCTGTCTTTCATATAATTTTTATTGTGTCTTTTCTAGTTAAATCTGTTATGCATGTGTTGCATATAAAATAGTAGATCTTTTTTATTGTTCTGATCTTTTCAGCTAAGGATCTTTAAAGAAATATTATCAGGGCTTCTCTAATAAGACATTGCCCAGCAGAAACAGTATATTAGTGATTAAAGCCTTCATTGTGACTGATCGGAGAACATTCGACTCTCACTTTTCTGTTACTAAAATCTCCTGCCTGGAATCAGGTACCATCTCCCTGTTCTCTGCTGTGCCATATCAGCTCTGAGTTACTGCTTATTTTCTTCCTCAGCTTTCAGTTTTTATCCTGCCGTGAAGGCTCTTTACTACTCTAGATCCCTTCCCTGTCTCTCTCTGCTCCCTGATCAGGGCCATCTACTGGTTCCACACATTATCCCAAACAAATCCTCATTAATGGTGGAGATCCTAAATGTGACGATAATGGTGGAATCTGCATTTGTGAGTTGGAATCTCTGTTACTCACCAAGGGATTCAGGACAAGCTCTTCTCTCTGAAAAGTAATGGGGATTGTACTACTTCCCTGTGTGACAAAGGGACTGTGAAGATTAATTTCTAAAACTATGTTTCTTCAAAATATTTAAAGATACTGAGCTAAGCAGTGTTATAAAGGTGACTTGTAAGCGTGTTGCTCACTGTGAACTAGATTTGTTTGAGAGGCCCCAGAGCAGAGAAGGTCTGATTGTCTCTAGTCACTCTGGAGATTCTCTTCTCTTCAGGCGAGGTGTTGGAGCACAATGTCCCACCCCAGCCAAGGTGGGATGAAGCCATCAAGATGAAATGTGTGTGCCTTCATTTATTCTTCCTCTTCAACCCTCAGGAGTAGTAACAAATGTACAGAAGGGCAAACTTGCTCCATACTAAAAGAAGTCACCAGAGTTCCCAGTTCTTTAGGGCCTTGCACACGGCCTTCAAAAAGATGTTTGAAGATGTCTATAATAATGCATAATGCACTTGCAAAAAAAATGTGAAATTAAGATACCCTTGTAGTAAAGGAAGAACTGTATTTGGTGCAGCTGTGAATGTATGTGCAGAGTATTGAGTGTTTCTAATTTTTTTTTATATGTGTCTTATATACCTTATGTACATAAGGTATATCTTTCCTGGAAACTTGAAGAGAGAGAAAATTTCTGCTTTGATTTTAAAGAACTGTATGACCTTGTATATACAGTCTAATAATCTAGTCTTTTTAGATTCATTCCTTCCAAAATGAGGAACTATAGGCCATGACTCCCTGTAATTATGCTGCTTTTTGTGTTGTTTTCCAGGACTTGTCTGTCCACAGTGTGGTATTTTTTGCCAAGTGTAATTTCAGATGTTGCATGGGCTATATTGAAAAAGTATTCATCCTCTTTTGTTAGTCCAGCTTTAGAGAATTCAGAAAGAAAACCATCTGTGAAAACATCTCTTTAACTAATTTTGCCATGAGAGTTGTGATGCTAATGATAATTATACTAGGGTTAGAAAATACACTTTTTTGTTGTTGTTTGGCAAGTAGAATTAATTAATCATATGACAAGTTTCTCATAAAAGTCCTCTGGATTATAGGTTTTTGTCACAAAATCTAGGAGTTTATTCCTAATCGTGTATACAAAGATTGCCAAATCTGAGCTATTTTGAAGTGGAATTGATTTTCACATTGCCTTTGTTTTAATTGTTGTGGTCTTTCCCTGCCTTTCAGGCTTGCACAGATGGAAAGGACCAATGGCTCCTTCCTCATGGACAGCAGCTCCACCACAGGAAGCGTGTAAGTAACTCAGGGCTCATTATGGCTGTCAGGAGCTTTGGTTATAGATTCATGGAATAGTCTCCATCAGTTCTAACACAGGACTTAGTCAAAGCAGCTAATAAGAGTGACCTCAAGGATGCCTTCGTAAGTTTAATTATTCCAAGCACTAATTGCAGAAATTAGTGACGTTCACTAAATGATATGTAGAAACTCTACATTTGTCAGCCATTCTGCTTCAAAAGCAAGGATATTCCATGTGACTGGTAAAAAGCCACAGCTATGTATGCTCTAGTTTGTATTCCTTTTCTGCTTTTATCATCGTATAAAAGAAAATAAATCCTCCTGTGGTTTTTGCTAGACCCTAGACAACTTTCTCATCAAAATAAAAAATCATCCCTATTTTGAAGATTCTTCAGAGCCAGAATAGTGTTGCTGCTTCTCTATATTTCAGTTTTCTGGCTGCTGATCCACCTGTTTGTAGCTGGGATTCTACTATGTAATAAACATAGTCCTACATTAGTTTTACCAATGCCATTTTCTTCTTTTTTAAATTATGTATCACTTAGATTGTAAAATTCATAATTAAAATGCATTGATAAACTTGGAAAGCATAGAATTCCTTGAATTACTGATGAATTAAATACAATTTTTTTGAATGTAAAAACATACAAATGTTTTAACCGCATTTTATCATCAGTTGAGTTAATTGAATCAATATGTAGCACTCTGCCTCTTCTAAGTTATTAACAAATACAATCAGCATTTTTTTAAAAGGAAAACCAAAATTATTCTTGTTCAGTTTTAGTTAGAAAATGCTTTTGGTCTCAGAAATACTTTCATTCACTGTTTTAAACTCTAATAATGAAATTATTTTATCCATGAATGTACTAATAGTTTGAGATTTAAAATACTTTGCTTGAAAGAAGCACATGTGATGTCCTTTAAATGTTGCCTCTTTCCTGGTTAATTAACTCTATTTACATACGAAATAAAACTTTTTTTCACGTGAACTATTTTAATTTGTTTCTGTCATTGGCACACTTACCAGTGAAAGAAATGCAGCCAAAATATTCCCTTCTGATTTCCCTTCCACAAAATAAACCCCTAAAACAAAACAAAACAAAAAAAAAACAAAAAAAAAAAAAACAAACCAAAAAACCAAACACAAAAAAGAGCAGATATACTGTCATTTGGCAGGAAAGCTGGAAGGTGGCTAAATGCTCATACACTTGAGTTATCTATTTTGAAATTAATGAGCCTAGTCATATACAAAGACTAAACAGCCACAAATGGTAAAAGGAATGCTCAACTTTTACTGGCAAATCACCTGTTGATTTTAATGCAATTTCCCTGCATTCTTTTTCTTTAGAAAATGAATTAAGATGGAAAGCTTGTGTACCAACATGGGATAGCTACCTCTGAATTTGGGTCTCAGTCAGGGGACTGTTACACAAACAAAATATGGACAAGAAAGTAACCTTGTACACAATGGCACCTTCTGTTTTATTTGCAGATTACAGTGGGTGCTTTCATTAGTACTGAAGTACTCAGCATTCTGAAGGCCTGTGGTTTAAAGTTTAAGCTGTTGTCATAGGATCATTTGAGTTGGAAAAGACCTTTAACATCATTAATCCAACCATAAACCATACATCTCCCAAGTCCACCACTAAACCATGTTCTCAAGTGCCACATCTACCTCCCTTAAGTACGCCCGGGATGGTGACTCAACTACTGCCCTGGGCTACCTGTTCTTGATGAAGAGTTTTTCCAGGGATCTACAGAGCTATAACATTTGTATCCCAGTCTGGATCAGAAGTTGCTGAAACACTGGGAATTTAGGATTATAGTTCAAATCTATTCTTATTTTTTAAATGCCATTTAACGTAGAAATGGGGGTAGTGTAATCATTCTGTACGGATAGAATTCAAAGGAGCAATTTGAAATGTGAATACTTGGTTTTTTCAGCTCAGAGGTAAACCTGTCTGAGCAAAATTAATTTTTTTTTTTTTTTACAGTATTGTTTCTAACATTTAGGAAACAATTACTAGTTTGGAAATCAAATTCTTTGCTTCTCATAGTTGGAGTTCTGTTTCATGTGTATTTTTATTGGTCCTGAAGAGTCCTTCAGTTTATTGTGAATATACAGAACAGCCACAGTGTTACCTTGTCTGAAAACTTGATTTTGAAATTTACTGCTTTGGTTTTGTAGGGTTCACAAGTTCAGCAACAATACTTTTAACACTCTTCATGCTTCAAAGATTATATGTTAGAAGTCATCTACATTTGAATAAGAGAACTTCTGCTCTCAGTTGAACATAATGAGTTTGTTTTCAGGAATGTTTTGCAATATACCATTTGAGTAAGAAAGGACTCATCAAAGATAATTCTTGGGTTTTAACTAACCTGTTTTCTTGAATGTCACTGTGATGTCTATCTCTCTAGCTAAGCTTTTCTAACCCTCCCCATCCCTAAAGATATGTGAATTCCATTTGAAAAGGCATTTTCCTTAATCAGAGAAATACTTGTCAATAGCAAAAAAAGCGCAGTCTCTACTGTAGTATGTCCAGATTCTTTAAAAACATTCTAATGCTCTCATGCACAAATTTTCTAGTACAAATATATTGAATAAAAATGTTCTTCCTTTATGTCGTCTTCTCTATACATTAGACAGTTCCAGATGTTTAGGCTAAAATGTCGTAATGGATTTTATTTGGCTTTGATTCACGCAAAAGCATCTCTATCTTTAAAGCAGACTTGCCTATTCATAAATGAAGATGAGCATGAGAATGATAAATAGTGTCCCTAACAGAAAGCTGTGCCTCACAATTTGATAAATCATGGTCTTGTAGAACGAAAATAAAAATTGTTAGGAAAATAGGACAGGAGTGTAACTCTCTTATTCCTGTAGTTTGTGAACTATCCTATCGAGCCCATACTGAAGTTAATTGCACTGGGCATAGTATAAATACCTTCAGAATAAGTGCAAATGCTTTATAGCTGTTGTCTGGTTAATGCCTTTACTACCAGTTAACTTCATGTCTGCAGCATTGTTGATGCTATTTCACCCTCATCTTAAGGCAGAGTTGGAACATATCTGAAATTTTATTTGTTAGGGAACTCTGCACTCAGGTTCAGAAGTAGGAACAGGTTCAGAAGGGAACGTCATTGATCCTTTTACCTGGCACTGCTACTTAATGTAATGTAAGTCAAACTGGAGCCTCAGTATGTAGTAACTGAATACTGTGACGTGATGTGAGTGGTTAAAAGGTATCTTGTCACAGTGAGAAATTAGTTTCATGTGATGGTAAAATTTAGGAGAAGAACAAGCAAATTAGACAAAATATTTTTGAGTACCTTCTTCATCCTTATTCTACTGTGCCTCATAGCATCAGTAGATCAAGGTACTCTTTATTTGGACTAGAATGCATGGTGCTTAGTATAAGACTTACAGCAAAAATGAAAATTGTCAATGAAGTAAGTTCACAAATAGCCACATCTTCCTATCTTAAATCCAGTTTAGCAATCAGTTTTCTTAATCAGATAAAATAATGTACTGATGGAAAATGGTGGTCAGGAAATCTGAATTTTTCTTTCCACAGCATAGTCCAATAACAGGGAGATTATATGCAGCTGTATTTGCCTCTTGCAAATGCATGTTTTGGAATAGACCGCTTGAAAATACATGTCCAGAAAGAGAATAGGATATTTGAAAGGCCGTCTTTCCCTGGGCTTCTTTGTTGGGGTGTTCTTTTCCTCTGAGATACACTTCTTTCAAGTCTGACCTTCTGGGATGTCTTGTTTGCTGCTTTTTACTATGGTGAAATGCAGAATAGGAACTGCAGCCTCTGCTGTCGAAGGACTTTGTGTACTTCTGCTTGTTTCTCAAAGGACATGGAGTATTCAATAAAATAACCACCAAGAAAGAGTGAGGAATTAATTTTTACATGACGCTTTTATTTTGATTGCTGATTACCATTTCCTACCTCTTCTACAAAAGAGTGTCTCAGATTCTCAAAATAAAAGTATTTGGCTGGCTAGGACAATGACCTTACATTGTAGGTCATTTGAAGCCCTGTCCTGGAAGTCCTGTGCCACTAATGAATCTCTCCTAATTACAGTCATGAGGTTGGTTGGTGCAGGTTCAAGGCTGTGTATTTTCAAGCTAGCAATTTTGCAAGACAGACCAAAGGTAGAATACATGGTAAAAATACACATTTGCTTCAGAAGTCTTCCTTTATCAAGCGCCTGTGAAAAATCCTGCTGTCAGTTGCAACGTGTGATGCCTAAAAAAGAGAGCAATCAATATTCACAGCCTCTCCAGTATGCTTTCTGAGACTCTGAACCAGTGCGAGAGGAGGGAAATAAAGGTTTTTTTTTTCTGGACTGAATCACTGTGAGACTAAAATTTGAAATTATCTATATTTAACTGTGTTTATCTCATCTGCTGGTTCACAATACAGTCAAAAGTATGTATGCATTTACTATGTAAACTTTCTTTAAAGCATTTATAAATTTAATTAAAAAATGAGATTACACCTAATGCAAAATCTTGACAGAATCTCAGATTTAACGAATTCCAATAAATATAATTAATCCAGCTTTACAGAGTTCTGTTTTTAAAAAGATCCATTTTAAATGACCTAAATTTTGTTTATGAACTAATTCAACATTTTAAAATGTAGACAGCAGCTTTTTGATGCCTAATTAAACTAACCAGACTCAACTAGATCAAGTGAATGTTTCCTGGCATCATCAACACCCTACAGAAAAGAAGGCTGTATGTGTAGTTACACAGTAGCACTTAAATTAGCATGTAAATAGTGTTTTGAAGCCTGGATGTTAAAGCTGTGTTCTCTCACCTGCCTCCTTTAACACTTTTTTTGTGCTTGCTGAAGGAGTAACATTGAATTGCCAGCACTCTTGGCTTGCTGTGGTCGTTTTGGTCACAGGGTACACTCTGCACATTTTGCAGGGCTGTGCCCTGCAGAGTTTGAAGCCCCCAGAGGGGTTACATCACTTTGGTAAAAACTTAGTTATAAGGGGTAGGGTATTTTTGTCAAGATGAGTAACGGGTAGAGAAGTACAATGAGGTTTTAATTATCACGTTGGGACCTGATCCAAACTCCATTAACTGCACTAGCCTTTGTTTTAGTTTTAAGTAGACTAATGGAAAATCATAGTGATTATGAGCTTCTCTGAGATCACTCAAGTAGTGAAGAAGATAAAGCAGTTAGAGGCGTTTTTTTTGTAGGTAAGGGGAAAAAAAGGAACACTATTCTGTTTCTTTCTGTTTCTTTTTCAGCTAACACTCTTGGATATCACTATTATTATTAAGGACTTGAATGCATATGCAACCACAATTATATTCAAACTATGTATATATATGTATGTATTTCATGAAAAATTCATTCAGTTTATTCATTTGCAGGGAAGATCCACGTTGTCATTTCTTCTCATGCGTGTAGTACTGATTACAGCCAAGACAGATAAGAAATAAGTGACTCTACATTATTGTCCTTAAACTTTCTACTCATTTTTAAAAGCAAAACTCAATAATTAGGTTTTTAATCCAGTGGACAGAACTGTCACAGGCTATATTTTTTTTGGTCTGGATTTTTTTTTTTTGGCAGGCATACAGTTATTTGATGTACATTTCTTTGATTGTAAGAGTCTAAATTTTCATGTCTCAGTGACAGGTTGGAAAATGGAAGACCACATGATAACTTTGAGTAGATAGTAAATAGTCATCCCTGGGAAAAAATAATTTGGTGTTGTTCTACCGTAGGATTAATCTTCAGTACAAATTTTGCCTTAAGTAGTACTATAAAGAACCAAACCATTTCGCTAAATGATAAAAGTTCCTTTTCCAAGAGAGACATACCAGGAATCAGGATTTATTAAATCTTTGGCTATTTTGTCTTGCTTCTAATACTGATGAATCTTTTAAATGGATATTGATATACTGAGCTACCAAAAACTCTTGGTTCAACAGGAGGTTGAAATATAAGGTTTTCCATTACCCAAACAGTATTTGTGCAACTCTCATCTGTTCCTGTCACATGCATTTTCTCCTTTTGTCCTGGGAGTTTGAATTTATTTCTGAAGAAAGCCCCAATCCATGTGCATGGCCTGTAAGACACCTAATGCATTTTACTCGTGTATGCATTTATTTATAGACTATTTCTCACCACAGAAATAACTGCTGTTTCTTCCATGGTATACTTTTCTAAATAACTGGTTTTACTCTTCATTCAAATGAGACTGTACATTTGGAAATTCTGTGATGAACGATGTTAAAGTGACTGACATGAAATTTTAAAAAGCCTCTTGAAAAGCTCCATCACATTTTTATTTGGTAAAGAAATACTTTGCATATAACGAACTTCTGATTTTTTGCCTGTGCTTTCAAAGGCAGTCCTTGAGGATACTTTTCCTTCCATAATCGGTTGATATCAGAATTCACAGCTGCTACTTTCCAGCAATAGGAGGAAAAAAGTTAGCACACAACATATTCTTAATATGGAAAAGTCTCTTTTCTAAATGAGATCTGAATATTTCTGTGCATACTGCCCATGTATTTGTCACTCTGCTATGACCATGTTTTAACTGTAGGAGATCTTTACCCTAAAGTTTGTAGGGACAATATTTCATGGTATCAGAGTATGCAGTCTCTGGTTTGTAGCCAAGTAAAGAAGATAATTTAAGGAGGGTTTTCTTCAGCATTCATTCTGCTGCAGCAATTTCTCTCTTAAAAGATGAATGGTATATGTTTTTCTGCTGTTGATTCATCCTTCCTGAGTAAGCAAGCAAGCAAACTGGTTTTAGGACTTGGTATCTTTCATTTTCTATCCATCTGACTTTATTTATGGAGAAAAGCCAGCAACTTGGAAAGTAAGGCACATCTGTACAAAACCAAATTCACTTGGGTATTAAAGCATAATTGAAAGTGTCAGGACTTCTGTATCTCCTTACCAGAAGGTAATTTCATATGAGTCAGGAGGAGGACAGTGTTATAGTTTATTTCTATCCCTGAAACTCTAAGAAGAAAATCTACTACCAATGGAGACTTTCAAGGTATTGTGTGCGTGTGTTTCAAAATAGGAGGAGAAAAACGGAAACACAGTGCTAATTCAAAACCTCTGGCATTGTTTTTGAAGCACTGTCAGTCTCTTTGTGCAGTGCACAGGTTAGCTAGATGCTTGATGATTCATTGCTTTATGACTTCGTGGAGAATTCTGTGGGGATTTCTTTTCTCTAATTCTATTAGGTAAATTGAGCAAACCAAAATTATCCCCTAAAATTTTCAAAAATGTCACATAAGAATGGACCGAGCAGATTCTGTTGTGGTTTTTTGCTAAGGCATTTCAGATCAGTCTTCTTTGGTTTATACTATTTCTGATTCTTGTTTTCACTGTTTCTTTTCATACCACTAGCAGCATTTGTTCTTTATGCATGCATTGACCTAAACTGATCCTTTACTGCAGATGAACCTCTTTTCCTGTGCATTGGATGTTTATATGATTTCCTTTCAGTATGTTTTTTAGGCTTCATTCCTTCTCTCTTAGTCCTTTTCCATAAACAGACAAAATCCCTCAGCTTGATAGAGGTGTTTGCTCACATAATAAGTATTTTACTGCTCTGTCTTTATCTGTGTTGTTTTATTGTTTCAGAGAGGATGAGCATGCCCTTATCCAGCAGTACTGTCAGACGCTGGGAGGAGAGTCACCTGTGAGCCAGCCACAGAGTCCTGCTCAGATACTCAAGTCAGTGGAGAAGGAAGAGCGGGGAGAATTGGAGCGTATCATTGCTGACCTTGAGGAAGAACAAAGGTCTCATAAACATCTTACTGGTGTCTGAATTGTCATTTCATTGTTGTTTGCACCATGCATGTACTATGTTGAAGATGAGAAAGACCTAGAAGTCATGATTTTAGCAAAAAAAAACCCCCCAACAATCCATAATGAAGGCATATGTTGTGCATAGCTTGGCTCTGTTAGGTAGAAGAGGGAGTGTCTGTGAAGCAGTAAGTTAGTTTCCCTTCTAGTTCACTGCTTTTTTTTTCTCCCCTGTGAAACACAAGTCAAGGCATTGTCTTTGTATGAGCTATTTGTCTTGTTAGTTGGACGTGATAACATCATTTGATCTAAGAAGTCTTTTATTTTCATTTACTTGCTCAAGCCATCACTGTCCTCTACTTTTCAATATACCAGGAGTCTCCAGATAGAATATGAGCAACTAAAGGAGCAACATCTTCGGAGAGGAATAAACCCTCTTGCGTCACCTCCTGACTCCGTTGTGTCACCTCAACACGCTTCTGAAGATGCTGAGCTCATTGCTGAAGCCAAACTCCTGAGGCAACATAAAGGTCGCCTGGAAGCAAGGATGCAAATATTGGAAGATCACAATAAACAGCTGGAGTCTCAGCTTCACCGGCTACGGCAGCTACTTGAGCAGGTACTTGTACACTTTCCCCTATACTGTTTCTGCATGGTGGATTTCTTGGTGGAACAAAGGCATTGACATTTTACTGCAGATAGTTTCACCGTACGCTCTTGGTCTGTTGTAATCGATCATTTCTAACAAGATATTTTTTCTTACCCTCGAGTATAAGCCATGGTCAAAGTTAAATGAGCAGAAATTGATTACAAGCGCTGGAGTGATCATGGGAACTTATGAAACAAGGAGAATAACACAAACAAGAACAATAGGTTTTCATTAATTAAAAAGCATGAGAAGAAGGTACATACCTGTCTTGGTTTGGAAGACAGGCGTCTGCTAAGGCAGGTGGAAAACTGCCTTAGAGGATATGACCCCTCTCCCTCCAAATTGTTATAAGGTCGAAATCAAAGGCTCTCAGGCAGAGATATGGGAAAAGGAATAACAGTTCTTTACTGGTATCTATAACGAGGAAAACAAGCAACAATAACAGTAGCAATAACAAAGAAACAAACCAGATACCCGGTGGCAGCTTTCTCTAAGCAGCCAGACACCGCCCCTCCCCTTTGGTACAGTTACGGTCACGGCCGGCAGGGGGCGCTGTGGCGCGGGCTCAGCTCCTCGGTGATGGCGGACGGAGCTGAGGGCGAGGCGGCTGCACGGCGAGCAGAGCTGCAGCAGGGAATCTCAGGGCAGCAAACTGGGCAGCAGAGCTTGTCCAGTCAAGCGGGCGAACAAAAGGGTAGCAGAGACTCCAGCAACGAAGAAAAAACCCGGCAGTGCTGAGCTCCCGCGGCAGAAGGGAAACGAAACAGCAGCTGTCTCCTCCAACAAGTCCCGGGGACAAGTGTGTCTCTGCCCACGGCCAGCCACCTTTTTCTTCTCTCGCCACCCCTGGCTATGTTTTTAGTCTCTTAAGTGCGTCTTTGTCCCTTAGGTACTCAGTCGTTATCTCTTAAGTACCGAATCGTTGTCTCTTAAGTACCGTCGTTAAGGCTCGTTAAGGTCTCTCTAGCCAAAGGATGGAAAAATTCCCAACCTCCAACAATACCCTATTCCAAGTAATGATGCCAGCCACACCCCATGTTTGACTTCAGTTTTCCCAGACACTTTCCTTAAATAATATGTTTATTTGTTGTCACAGTTAGTCTCTCAAACCCCTCTTGGCATGCCAGAGACAGATGGCCAAAAACATGTCATAAATGCAAAGGAGCAATTATGTACATTAAAAATCCGGTTCCTCTTGACTAGCATATTTAGACCAATAAGCTGCAGCAAAGTGTTTTTGCACACAAGTAAATGGTGGAGGTAAGCACCTTTTAGCAAGTGCTGGTAGCTGGAGATCATAGGGTTTCTTTGTTGGCAGAAGGAACACTGATTGCTTTGGAAGTCAGCACGTGCACATCTGGATTATAGAAATAACAGCAGCAACATACACCAGGTGTTTTTAGAGGTGGTAGTTTGTTCTTTATCGTGCGTGGAAGCTTGAGTAATGAAGATAAATTTGTGTGAATGTTTTCTCCTATCTAATCATTACGCTTGGGTCAGAGTGCGGCAAGGCAAGTAATTCCTGCCTTCCGTGAGTCAGATGACTGGCTGGATGTAGTAGAGGATTTAACTCAGCCAAGAAACAGGCTACATAAACCAGGTATCAAAATGGCCCAAGTTCCTGCTGTAAAATGATACTCTTATTAAAGGGATTAAGGTATTTATTGTTTGTTTCGCTGGCCGACTTTGTCATTTTTTTCCAGGCAGTTTTGGCTGAATAGGATTAAGATCCATCTGTTCCAATGGCTTCCCTATCCCTCTAGCAGAGTAAACTTCTTTGTTGCTACTGTTATTCTAGCGTCTTTAATCAGTATTTGAGTAGCTTAAATATTTCACAGGGAAGATAACAAGTGGTGCAGTGTTAATAATAATTTATAAAGTAAGGATCTTGGGATATGTGGCCAATACTTAGTCTTTCAGAGAAGGGTTTAAAATCTGCAAAGAAACAGATGTTGAATAGAAACACGGAAGTTCTGCCAAACCCACAGTCACTTTCAGCTTAGTGCTTAGAGCAGGAACTTGTTCACCTGTTAACACTGGCTTTGGTTTTTTTGTTTGTTTGGTTTTTTTCTTTTCCTTATTGTAGCTGAGGATGATCTTACAATTTTGTAATCTTTTTGGAATCCTTATACCATTCTTATTAACACTTTTAGGGTATACATGTTTATTGTGATAAAGTGGGTGGGAGAAGGGGCAGCAATTTCTTCTTATCATTTTTGCCTTTGGAATTTTCTAGGCATTCTGCAGCTTTTGGGTTCAGATAGGGTAAAGTAGAACAGAGATGAGCTTTTTCAATATTTCTGATCATCTACTCCTCATTTACCGTATACTGTTACTCTTCTCCTTTCTGTCTGAATTGTCATGTCTCTGTGGGAGTCATGCTGTGCTTCTGATTGTTCCAAGTATTATTTTCTAAGGTCTTTCTGTTTCTCCTCTGTCATTTAATAAAGTGGCTGGTACAAAGTCAAGTATATGAGAAGGTCTGCCTTATTTCTTTTATAACATACCTGTGGCTTTTCAATATGCGTTTCTATACATATCATTACTTAACGTAGTGGATTTTTTGCAAGCTGTTTCCAGAATGTTTAAGCTACTCCCCTGATGGGGATTCAGAAATTATAAATTATTGAAATTCTTAGTAATGTTCTTTGAAATTTATTTTGACATTAATAGAATTATGAAGCAGCACTGATTTCCATTACTTACCCCTTTCTGAAGAAATGACCACTCTCAGCATATTTGTTGTTCTGTCAGCTTACCTTTTATGAAAGCCTCTATCTCTTTCACTGCTCGGGGAAGGACTTTATTGGAAGCTAGCTGAGGATCTAAGTACATTTATTTGTTTCTTTTGCTTTTACTGGCTGTCCCAGTTATTTTCAGTGGATAAAAGGAATATCTTTTCTTATTAATTAGATGGATGATTTTCATGAAAGATAGTCGTAAGTCCCAATCTCAAAATATTTAACAACACGTAATTACTAGTGTTAAAGGACACAACTGTTTTACAGCAATTTCTTTGCCATGGCTGGCATTTCATGCCATCTCTGTTTGTTTCTTCTGTCAACAGCAAGTCTTCCCATTCCTCTTCTCCACTAGCCTGCTGACTGTTGTTTTATATTACTGAGTATAAAATATTGGGACTTTTTTTCCAAAAGGTTGAAATGAGTCTGTCTACACACAGATTTTTGGATAGAGAGTTAATGAAAGTTAGAAACTTCCATGTGGTAACTGCTTAATGTAGATGAGAGCATTCTAGGACATTCTGTAGAGAGCACCTTTGGCAGAAATATGCATGCATCCTCACTGCACATTTGTCTATTTCAGGTCACAATTCTGAGGTTACCATACTATTTTTATTTTAGCAAGCCCAAAGGATTGGTAGCTGTCACAGTATGTTGTCATTTTTGTCTGCCTGATTGATTAGGGTGCCAAAGAGGAAGGTGAAACAGAACTAGCATGTGACAGCTTTGATACCATCATGTTAATCAGACAGACAAAAAACAAAGACTCCATTTTCATTTTTCTTTCTTCAGCCTTTATAGGTACTGCATTTGCAAAGTCAAAGTGAGATCTATTATGAAGGGCATTTAAAGTCTGTTTGGATTTTTCTGTTTTTTTCTGAGCTACTGAATAGAGGTTTCATATTGGATTTGATATTGAAGTTAGCGGGAGCTAAAATCATCTGTCAATGGCTGTATGGTCAGACTCAGAGTAAATAGGGGCTGCAACTCCCTCTCCAGCTGAAAGCAGAGGAGCTTTATCAGAAGAGCACAGGAAAGTTTGTTTCTTTTGTAGCTGGGAGGAAAAGTCTGCAGCAAGAAGAAACATCTGTAATGAATGTGGTAATAATATTGGCGTTTTTAAGGTTTCCTGTGATTCAGAATGGGAACGCTGAAGTTTAGTTTGGTTTTTACCAAAAGCAGCAGAAGTCAAGGAAAGAGCAGGTATGTCTTAGCTATCCATTAAACCACAGAGTGCTTCAGGCTCTTCTTTGGGAAAGACACCAGCAGGAGGCACAGTGAAATAAGGCACTGTAGATTAAAACTGGTTGAAATAAATATCTCCTTTGAAATGCATTGAAAACTGCTGTAGTACAGAAAAAAAAACAGAATTTCAGAGTTTTGTGGACAAGAACTTATCCGCCCGTTCATATCTTGTTTGGTTTTGCCTAAAGAGAAGTTTGAAAACTCTCTGAGACTGGAGTTGGAAACCTCTCCCTCACCCTGTAGAGGCATGCTCAATATCCCTGCTTTTATTTCTTTCAAGAAGAAGCAGAAGGTATATAATAACATCTAGAGCTATTTTCTTTTGGTTTCTGGCTTAAGAGTTGTATGCTGAGTTGTTTTGAATAAGAATAAATGAACTTCATGATGGCCGAAGTGGGTTATGATGGAAGTGCTCATATTTCGTAGGTGTTATGCAATTTAAGTCAAATAGAATATTATTTTCTACAGTTATTTTTCTCAAGTTCTCTAACAATAAAACTTTTAAATATGTGTGTTTATAGATCTATATCCTCAACTGGTTTGCATTTAGTATTTTCCAGTATCTGATTATTATATTAGGGCAATTATACCACTACTACAAACCTTCACTTTCTGTTCCAAACCCCACTCTTCAGATGCTGAACAATATTGCCCCTAATTTCGAAGAAGAGTTCAGTTTGTTTTGGCTTTTATTTTTAATGCAGTCAGTGGAACTATGCAGTGTAACATTTATCAGTAGATTTAAATGAAAATGAAGTAGTCAGACATTGCCCTCTGATTAGAAGATGGTGATTTTGTGATTTTTGACTTTTTTTTTAAATCCAACTGCAATATTTCATTCTGACTGCTGCAGCAATATATGGTACATCAGTGTAAGGTATTCCAGTATGGGGGCTTTTTTCTCTCAGTTTATCCACTGGTAGTCCTTGTGCTCTGCCGTGCTCTTTTATCACTTGCAATAGAACTACTAAGTGGTACCTCGACTAACTCATCGCCTGAGTTTGTAGGCATTTTGTTTCTGTCTCTCAACATGAACTGTTGTTGATTTTGCACTACCTCACTATCCGTGACTGAGCCTATGTGTTGCTGTACTGCAGTTTTGAATGTCCAGCACAGATCTTCTCATTCACCCTCAGTCATCTGTGCACAATTTATTCATAGTTGCTGCTTGAACAGGAGCAGAGATCTAGTCCAGGTGCAAGTTGCATTTTGTATGATTCACATTCTCTCTGTTATGTCTTTGTGGGGTGGGCAAGCTGCTGGATTAAGTTTTGTTGTTCTTTATTGAAGGGATTCTTAATCTTTGGAGAATTTGCTTCCTCTCTTTACCATTATAGCTCAAACATCTTGAACAGTAGTTCCTGGCAATACAGAATTGCCTGGCTTAGGCTTTGCTGATTTAAAATCACCACACTCATTTTACTTAGACCCTATAGCTGGATTGAAGCCTTGTACTGAGTAGCAAATTACTTAACTACTTGGCAGTAATTCACTGTTCATAGAAGTGTCTTGACAATAAAATCCTCCTCTGGTTTGAAAACATTTCCATTTTTCTTTGTCTTCTATGCAGAGCAGTATTTCTTGGTTTATTCTTTTAGTCAAAGCTGGCCTTTAGTATTGTCATACTGAAAGAGATGAGATATAGAGGAGAAAAAAAAAAGATTTGCTGAGAGCTGAAGAGAATATTTTCTTCTGTTTCTCACTACTGTATATTAAATAAAAAGTATCTTCCATTGTTCAACAATCTTCAGCTTTACTGAAGATTGTTTTTGTTAAATTGCAAGCTATCTCTAGAAATTGAGTATTGCAATTAAGGCTGTGAGGTGCTAAGGAGCAGACTTGTGCACAAATTAACAGCCATTTTGTATTCTAACTCTGCATCAAATCTCATAGCTGTTCTAGGTACTTGCTCAGTTTCAAAAAGACCTTAAAAGCGATGATCTCTTTTATTACTTCAGTATCTGCTTTTGATAGATTCACTTAAATAACCTGCTCCTTAAGCTGTGGAAAAATAATTTGATGATTTGCAATCGAAAGGATAATGATAGCAGCAACAATTTCAGTACATCTACCTCAGATGTAAATATTATTTCACTTATTTCTGGTTTTTTTCAGAACAATCACTTCTAGACTCAAATATTGTGTTACTACTCTCTTCCTCAAAGGATGTTTTACAAGAAAGAAGGATAAGGAGGGGAAAAAATGCCTGAAAAAGGTCTCTTCCAATATTTCTGAGCTGCTATGGTCTTTTCTTATTTTCTATCCATATGTGTATATTTCAAACAAATACATACACTACATAAATGTAGTGTAGATTTCAGTGATTCTTCAAGGGAATTTAAGAGTCCAGAAAAGCTTGTTTTCCAAGGATATAGGCTACTTCTCATAATTTTCAGGAGTTTACGTAGTACAAGTTTTCCTGCAAATTTGGTGTCTTACACATGGTTAAGAAGCAGCGTCAGCAGGAGTGATGGCTGGCTACCACCTTTTAGATTTAATAAAGTTGTTCTGAATCTATCTTGAGTCTTCACTTGATTCTGGAGTTCTGCAAAACTGTTCATGATTGAACAGTTGTTCCTAAGCATGATTAGTCATCCTTGTAAAGCTTTTCAGGGGACCTTAGCTGAATGTCATATCTATGTATGTATATATCCATACTTATAAATATAATCCAGATAATCCCATTGTGCAGTCTTCCTGCAGAGCTGGACTGAGAACCTTGGCAGACTGTGTGTGTTGTACATTACATTGTGTTTCTGTGATGCAACAGAACATTGTTTTTAACAAGCCCATCAGGTGGAGTCTTGTTAGAGCTATTCTTAAGTCTAAATTTTCTTTTAACAAATTCTTAGTTTGCCTTTTTTTTTTTTTTTTTTTACCCATCAGCAGTTGTAAGACTAGGTCTAACCAACTTTCAATAGTTTGAAGAACAGACAAGAGCACATAAAAAAGGAAAGGAGCAAGATGGCTACGTACAAGCCCGCACTTAAATGATGTGGACACAATTAACAGAAATTTGTTTCTTATTGTCTTTAATGTAGCCCGAGTCAGACTCCCGGGTCAACGGCGCCTCCCCCTGTGCTTCGCCCCAGCACTCTGCCCTCAGCTTCCCACTCGAGCAGGACACAAGCTCACAGTTCCATCAGACAGGTGAGTGTTCTGATCTGATAATGTGCTCAGGAGTTCATAGGTGACTACTGGATAGGTTTGTTGGCATCTTCTGGAAATATTTATAAATCCAAAGGAACAGATCTTTGTGAAACTTCTGCTCAGTGCGGCTGGAGGTGTTCCTTCCTTACACTTGCAAAGAGCTGTGGTATCCTAAGAATCCATGTGACTCTGAATTAGAGATTTTTGTTGATAGACTCCTTGGTCCCATCTGTTCTGGCCAAATGAATTTACTGGGCAAATCTATCCTTACTGCGAGAGGAACCAGGCTTCATTGGATTGAAGTGCTCAACAGCTGTTTGTCCTGCAGTACACACTTGGACCCAAGTAACCTGTCAGATGCAGGACCAAATGCCCAAATCATGTAGTCTACACTTCCTGTCTGCTTTAAAAATTCTTGTGAAACCTCTGTTTATCCTGGTATTTTGATGTTCCCACTCCAGAAAGGTTCACATCTTTAGGAATAATTCAATATTTATGGGTACAAGCTCTGCATATCACAGGATTTATCTCTTGGAAGATTATTTTAAATTCTTTAATATCAGAACTCATTCATTTCACTGGGATTTAGCAGAAATAACTACAGACCATTGCATGGTCAAAAGTAGGGGGAAAAGGGAATTTTTTACCTCAAATTATCTTTGATGCAGTTTCCTCCTGTTTTTGTTTTCAAGCCTTGTGATATAGGTTAAAAATTACTTTCTTTCTGTGGAAAATAGGAAAAATATTCTTTTGCATATTGAACATTTTTCATTCAGCATTGACATATGTGTTTATCTGGAAAAACATGAAACTTCTTCGAATCTGATTTTGTGCAGTGGTAGATATATGAAAGATGCTGTCTAATAAGACTGCCAACAACAGAGCCAGTTATGTTCCCTAACCATTCTCTTAACTAATTTTAAGCTGCATTTTTCAAAGAAATGGTAAGGAGAATTTTAGCACTAGTGAAATGGCTTGTACATATTGATTAAAGACCATCTAAAAGATAAATCCTGGGATTTTTTTAAGAAAAAGAATGGAGTATTCACTCTGAAAGTTACATGACAAATCATCTGCAAATGGAACAGAATTTTAATTGAGTGACTACTGAGTTTATTTCCCTCATCTTGTCAACATTTTGTTTATTTTAACTGTAAAATTTTATATACTGTTGCTTCCTGACAACTTCTTCTAGTTAAATCCTGGATGCAATGGTTAAGCTTTAATAAAAGAGAAATGAGTTTGACTGCAAATCAATAAAGTAACTTTTACTTCTTCTCCCAAGGCTGGCAATTATCAATGATAGTTCCTGCACATTACACAGGCTTCAGGTAGTGTTTTCCCTTGAAATGTAAAAGAGTATTTAACTGGAAAGTTGTATAAGAATGCCTTTTAGAATGTTGTTGTCCCTTTTTTCTCCTCCTCGTTACAAAATTTATTTTTTTGTTGTCGTATCTGCAGATGACTTGTTAGTTCCACCTCATGATACCAACACCGATCTAACAGATGTTATGGAGCAAATCAACAACACATTTCCAGCTTGCTGCTGTAAGTTTAACAAAATATGTCTCTGAGAATAATACTGAATTTGAGGTGGTCTTTTGAAGAAAAAACCTCATTCTTGTGGTATTGACTAGGAAAAGAAATATCTCTGAGGAGATTTCTTGTCAAAATATGCAAGCTATATAATTCTGTTCCTTAAAATGCCTCAACAGACACAATTTGTGAAGGTAAATAAATATTCTTGTTTAAGTGGAAGTGATTCGCTCTAAGAAAAGCCTGTAGCTCAGTGTGGAATTTTCAGCAGTGCCCACATAAGGGAAAAGACATCTAGAGTCTCACTAGCTGCTAACCTTTTGTAGAACTTAAGTGAATGTAGATGCAGAATTTCTGAATGCAGTTTTTGTAATAATGCTTTAAAAAAAAATCCTTAGATACTAAGAGGACTGATTGGACTAATTACTGACCTAGTTATTAAACAGACCGGAGGAAATCTGTGAATGCATCACATAACACCTTTCCCTGTTAAAATGTATTAGAAGTTGATATTTTAGTCAGTATCTGTTAAAAAAAGATCAAACTGTTCCTTCGCTTGGATCAGCCATGTCTTGTATCAGCTGCCATACATTTCCACTGATCCTCCTCCTTCCAGTGTCACTGCACTTGCAAAAGTGAGGAGCTGTGTCATGTATTTTGGTAGGTTTTGTTAAATACGTTTATACATACACATATATCTCTAGATATATATTTCAGCTCTTCTGCCTTAGAAAAACAGTAGTGAAAGCTTTGATACATCCTCAAAATTGTTGAAAGTTTCAAATGAAATGCAATAATAATGATCAGTTTTAAAAAGCAGAGGTAAGAGAGTGGCTGTTTATGCCCAGTCCTTTTGGAAGCATCAAGACTGAGCTCTATGCTGTTTCATAAACCCTGTGAACCCTGTTAAAATACCTCTCTTGTCTCTTGTATGTACTTTGCTTGACTGTGAAGAACTGCATCACAGAAGATGAACTTTGCATGTTTTGAAAAAGTAAATTAGGTTCTAGCTAAAAAGGTCTTGTTTCAGATGTCCTTTTTAATTTTTAAAGAGTTCAATAGTTCAGAGCCCATCGTTCTGCAAATTAAGGATTTGATTCTGTAGAGCATCTGATCTTGAAGTCAAGAGGTAGTGGAGCTCCTCAGCACACCGCAAGGGTGTGTGTGTATACACATCAATATAAAATGAAACGTGAATATTTGTTCTTGATTTTTCAAATTACTGTCTTGGCACGTGAATATATAGCTATACAGTCATTTGGCCCAAATTTATTTAAAGTAAATTGCATTGTGTCAGGGCAAGCTTGGTAATGATAGCTGTTCTCCAGGACTGGGAAACATAGAAAAAGATTCTCTGGTTCCATGAAGAAACACCTTGAATGAGGCAGGAGGGTACTGCGAGTGAAAACCATGGCCCCTTCATATTGTGAAGTGTATCTGAGTATTTAAGATTAAAAGAAGCCACCATTCCAAATTTCATGTGATTTTCCCGTGTTGTCAAGCTAAACCACATTGCCCCAGTTAGTGGGTACTACTTGTGTTTGCTCTCATTCAGTCATTCTATAACACCTTTTACTTGGGAGTGTATTTTTTTAACTGTGTCAGATTCATATCTTAAATGTTTTAGAAGCCTGGAATGAGGATTATGAATCTGGCCTTCCCAGCAAAGTGCATTAGACTCTGAGTTTTGCTAAGGAAGACTATGGCAGACCATCTAAGTCCATCATCTTTTCCTGTGGCCATTTGAGAGAGGGATCTGTCTTCTGGATGGACAATTGTCTAACCTGTTCTGTAAGACTTTAAATGATGCAGATTCCACAGACTCTCTAGGCATCACTGTATTCCTAACCTTAAAAAAAACATCCTTAGCCTTTTTAATTATACCAAGCTAAATTTTATCAAAACAGCCTTCATGTGCAACATCGCATGTCCAATTATTATTTAAAAAAAAGTAAAATACTTTTTTCACAACCTCATTTTTACTTCTCTCTTCTGCCATGGCCGCAGCCCCCATTAAGAAGTTACTAGAGTTACTAGCGTTTGAGCCTTATGCAGATAATTTTTATCCCATTCTGACTGTATAATAGAGACAACTGTCTTACTTGCTATATTTGTTTTCATGGGTTTCAGGTTATAATTCATCTTGAAATCAGTCTATTTATGCCAAATATCCGTTACGAAGCAATTATTCATATAGTAAGGCCAGCAATGCGTTTATAATGGTGCATTTTGTTGTTTCGTGGTTTGTTGGACTTATTCTTTTTTGCCCTTCAGATCCACTGGTCATGGATATAATGATCCACTGATCAGGGATACAATGCCTCTTTTTCCTTCCTTATTTATGTTATTGGTTCTCAGAACTAGGCAAGTGTGCAAGGCTATGCAGAAGACTTATCTGTGCATCTGAGTGACAGAGCATTTTTAACAGATGATATCATAATGCATCCCTCAGGGGTTTATGTGGTTACAAGTGGTGAAAATGAAACAATTCATATTATCTACATATTTACAATGCTATAAATTTGTTAAAAGTAAGTTTGTGAAGAATTAGACCATTACAACACATTTCTAGTTATATATTTATTCTTTTAAAGGTAAGAGTCTTTTTGTTCTTCTGTAGTATGCATTTTCCTGATAATAGCTTTGTTTTTAAACTGTCAAGATGCAGAGTCATGTAAATTTCTAACTCTTTTTTTTTTTCTATTTGCAGCAAGTTACTCTGGCAGACCACAGGTAAGAGACATGTTTACATGCTTGCATAGGCATTGGAAACAAAGTAAAGCAAGTGGAAAAGTTCCATCAAAGCAAAGGGGCTGGGGTGGTTTTTGTCTACATTTTTCCCTAGAGATCTGTTTGGAAGCTAGGCTGATGCAATAGAAAGGCCAAATTCTGGAATATCACAGGTAATAGAAAATTTCTACTAGTTCAGGCCCTGCCAAAGGTGTTATGGTGTGCAGTTCTACGTTGCTGACCAGATGGAACCAGCTTGCTTTTATTGGGGCCAGTTAGTTGCAAGACAGCATTGGCTTGCAAGATCAAAACTGGTTCTTGCAAAGACATCTGTATGTCCTTGTGCCCTGATTCCCACAGCTCCAGTTTCAGGAGCCATGGGCACCAGTGCACAGGGATCAGGAACTACACAGCACCTGAGGCATTAGATTAAGCTGCTTGCTTAAGCTTAAGCTGTCTGCTCTGAATACACAACCAGTTCAACAAGAACTTTAGGCACTGCAATATTGTAAACTTAGATTTCTTTTAACTATATGCCTCGATTATTTGCTGAGTCTCCAGCCAGTACATCTAAATTTTTTTAATATAGGGGTTTTGTAAGATGACATCACAGTCCTGAGCTGAGTGAGCCCAGAGTAGTTAGAAGTTTCTCTGTGTGTCACATGATGCTGATGGGGTGGCTTCTCATCACGACAGGCCATGTGAAGTGTTCCTTGGGATGCCAAGCAGTGCTTCCTGGCGTGCAGTACAGCCCTGCTCTGCAGCCTGCTGGCCACGCGTTCCGCCTCATCAGAAACCTGCATGGGACCCCGGGACACGCCGTTCGCTCCGACCGCGTGTTCTACTTGAAACAGTGCAACACTGAATACCCAAAGACGAGGATGTTGTTTTTATAATATCTTTTTTTTTCTTCTTCTTCTTCTTCCCTTTCTATGCAACTGTAAATTAATGAGCAGTGGAATATTTGTCACTGATTTGTATAAATATACAGCCAGGGGAAAAGGGGCAGGGGCTTTATATACGTTCTTTTTGATAATCGTAAGGAGAACTGCATAAGGAGTTTGGAGCAAAACATTACATTTATACATTCCTTTCAGCTCTTTGCTTTTGCATTGTAAAGTACTCTTAGTTATATTCTCACACATGTAATATTCTCTACTGATTATTTATATGCTAACCATCTGACCACAGATTTCAGAATATCCTTGTATTATTTTCAGCACTGGTGTATGAAGTTCCTCTAATCTAATTATTGTTACTGGTTAACAAAAACTGTCATTGGGTGCAAGATACAGTATTTTAATTCAATTAAACAAGGTAAACTCTCATTTCAAATGACAATCAGCATCCTCATGTACCTAAGTGGTATTTTTAACTTTCTTTTCATTATTTCCAGCCAACACACTCCATTTGGAGGATTATTTTTTTAAGCCTTACTTTACTTTGAATCAGGAGATAGCTAAAAAGAGGACTTAGATGATAGCTTAAGTTGGTTTTAGTAAGATCTAAGTTAGTGTAATCTTTCCCAACTTTGTTCAGAGACAAAGCTTTGCTGTTCCCTGCTGTGCCAAACTTTCTTCAAGTTTTGGAATTTACCGTCTATGAAGTAAAGCTCATTCCTGTGAGACCCCCTTATTTTGCCTCTTGGAAATGACGAGACAATTAGAAAGCCCTTTCCAATACTATTAGCAACAGAACTTTCTCCAGAACTGCAGTGCACTTAGATATTATCATTTGGCATTATAATCTTGCAGATCATCCTTATCTTTGAAATAATTTATTTATATATACTTTTGATAAGGATAATTATGGGAAAGTTATGTCACTGATCAGCTGATCTCTAGTTTAAATATCATCATAAGAGATTTTAATGCCTTCACAGAGTTTACAATGCTGCATGGACACTTGCTTTAATTCTAGGGCATACCTTTAATTGGTAAAACTGCATGCAATATCTTTCTTGTATAGTAGAGAGAAACAAAACTGTGTTGCTCTTAGTTATTACTGAAAGAGAAAACCCTTATCTCAGAATGGTATTGAAAGAGGTGTAAAATTCTCTACTGCTACTAAAAAGATGCTAGAGGACGTTAAAACAGCAGGTCAGGAATTTCTAGTGGTTTTGTGAAGTTTTGCCAGTTGGACTGTCCTGCACCCACAGTATTTACTCCTGAACTGCTGCTGCTCAAGGAGTGATTCAGGCACAGTGTCGACTGCCTTCTGCTGTTGGCACAATGCCACTTCTTTCTGAACCCTTTGGCAAATTATTTAACCACTCTGCCTCTATTTTCCCATCTGTAAAATGGGGATGATAGTACTTACACCTCTCAAAGGTGATGTAGGACTTAGTTTGCGTCTGAAAAGCTCTGTAGAAATGTTGAGTATTACTCTTGACTGAGTGGAGCAAAGTTGTCAAGGTGAAAAGAGAAGATGCTGGCTCCTATAAATGCTTCATCTATTAAAGAGTAATGTAGTTATTCTGAGAAGAGAAAACACCACATTTTACAGAAGGGGAAAGCCATGACCACCTTTCTACCTCAGACCTATCTTCAGTAGTAGTATTGGAAATAGCTTTATACTCTGTTCTCTGCAAAGTACTTGGCTTTTATCGAGCTACGTAATTCTCTAGGCAAAGAATCCTTAAAAATACCCCCCAACATAAGTATAAAAAGAACTCAGTAGTGAATTTGGTGGGTTTTATTTTTGTTCTGAATGTGAGGTTATGTATAAAGTTGTTTTTCTGCCTGTGTTTATATGCATCCTTTGTCCTCTGCTGCCAAGTAAATGCTGCTTCAAACACTACATTGTAACATTCTTCCTCTGAGACAATAATAAATAAAAGGAATATATTGCAGTAACATGAGAAAAAATATGGAGTTCTTCCAAACTTTGTGGGCTTCAAGAATGGCACATCTCATTGCTAAATGCTGAAACTGTCATTCTGAAGATTACCATGAGTGTGCTGTGGTAGTCAATTTGTATATGCTAGCTTTTTCTTTGTGTGGCTTTGAGTTTATATAAATGAGATTAAGCAGTGATTTTTTTCCTCATAAATCTTGCATATTTTCTCCAGTTTTCCATCTTTAGTGATTTTGGTCTGGAATCCTTCTCAGTTTCATGACAGATAGTAAATCTGATCACTGAAAAGCAGACTGCTTTTATTTTTAAAATGTTATATGTATGTATTACAGAACAGCAATAATGCATGAAGCCCTGTCAAATAGGAGAACTGTAAATTAGTCTTTAGGTTTTTGGTGGCCTTCAGTCAATATGTTCAGTTGAACCACAGCATTAGGTATTGAGTCAGAAAGTACTTTTTTCTACCCTGTGCTGATTTTAGGTACTTGTATTAATGCAAATTGTGTTATTGGCTATATTAGAATTGCTACACTTGAAGGAGGAAAAAGTCCAAAGCCCTAACAATTTTATTTCCATATCATAATTATTTCAAATTTATTTCCTTATCCTTTTCATGTTTAGTTGTTGGGTTTTGTTTGGTTTTTATTAAACTCTAACAAATGTCAAACATAAGTGGCAAAGTAATGACCTTTCCCTCAGTCTGTGAAGGGATAGGTAACAAATAAGTTGTAGGGAAAGATCATGTTTTTCACATTATTCAAGTGATTCAGCAGTTTGCAAGGAATTTAACTACAGAAATAGCAATATATTAAGTTCTGTAGTTAGAACAATAAATGCATCTAAGAAGAAGAGACTGGATTAAAGCGTGTATTAAACCACAGAATCTGTCATTTAAAAGAAGTAAACATTATAATTAAAATGTTTGTAGAGTTGGAGGCAACAGAAGAGAGAGGTATAGATCAGTACCAGGGCCTGACCTTGGGAATAACTTAGGAAAGTGCTCCCATCTGCAAGTTGCACCCTCTGTACCCTGACTGCCGAGGCAGCAGGTGTCAGAGCTCTGTAATGCTGCCACCTGCAAGGAAGGCACTCTCAGCTTAAAAATCGTGCTTTAGTGCTGTGCCACAAAGGTGTCCTGGCCCTTGACAGAGGGAACAGAATGGCACCCACTGCTCACCAGCCACAGGGCTTTCCTCAAGGGTGTTGTGAACAGAGCGTGGCCACCACTGGTCCTCCATACACAATGCAGTGGTGAGCACGCCCTTGCTTCATCACCCAGCCTTTACCTGGAAGCACTCACCAGCCTCCTATGCCGTTATTTTGTCAGGCCCAATAAGCCAGCCTGATACTTTTCATGAGAAGGATTATGTCTCAGTCCAAAATACACATCTCTGCAAAACATCGGGAGGGACACCGTCCCACATAGCCCAGAATGGATGCCATTGGTTGATAAGGTATCAGCTTAAATTTTCATTAGAAAACACCCTTAAGCTGTATTATTAACATGTCAGTTCATTTTCTCAGAGCAGATGCAAGATTGATGCATCTAATTAAAATCAGAGTGTAGAAGTTCTGCTAATCAGGGCTCCATCTTCAGGGGAACTTCCACAGTGAAACAGTCATCCTAATGGTGGTATTACTTCTTGTAGGACCAAGCGAAGGCTCTTCAGATGTTCAAGACAGATTATGAGACACCAGCCCTGTTAGGTCAGAGGTGCTGGACACAGACTGTCAGTATGCATGTGACAACTCGTGGCGCCTCATGTACCCAGGTCAGGGGTTCTGTCCTCTCATGTACTATTTCTAAAGTTGGAAAGAATCAAACAACAAAAAATTTAAAAAAACACACCATAAAATGTAGAAAAAAAAACCCCCCACAAACAAGCTAACCTAAGTTCAGCCAAATTAAAAATGTATTACTGTAATGGACAAGCTTTGGATTTATGCAAAAGAACAAAATATTCTTTTAAGCATTTACAATACAAGTTACCCTTTGGGAGAGAATTTGTTCATTATATCTTTTGTTCTCTACTGTAGTATGGAGTTTCCCTAAGAAAAACATTCATGAAGGTACATATTTGCAGCACTGCAAAACTGAATAATGCATCCTGTCTCCTGTCACGCAGAAATGAAGATGTCATGCCATATGGCTAAGAATTCTGTTCCCACAACAACAGCAATAAAATCAGTCCTATGAATCCTGGCTAGGTGTAAATTAATAACAGTGGGGTATGAAAAAAAGGACCATTTTTAGTGGGGGAAAAAGAAAATTTGAGTAGGAAGAGATCTCTTGTATGTTAGAAGCAAAAAGCGCTCTCAGTAGTCATCAACTGTATATTGTGTTCTTCAAACAACGTTCTTGTGGCCATGAAAGGTGAAATCCTTCTTGGCTCACATAGCTTTGGGAACATATCTTCTGTCTTTAGTGCCACTTTCATGATGTGCCAGCAAAAATTAGAGTCTTTACAATTTAAATTCATACATAAGAAAGAACAGCTGCATGCAAGTGCAGCAGGCACCTTCAGAAGGGGTAGGTAGTGTTCTCATCAGCTGCTTTTCTAAATACCTCCGAGATACTGGGAGAGTGTCTGGGACACCAGGTGTGGGCTGGTTCAGCTCATTTTCTCAGGCATCTCAGAACTGCAGCAAACTGGTGCAGCCAACACAAAGGTGTCATTTTAACTGAAACCTGTTCCATGTTAGTATGCTTATTAAAAGTGAGAATCTGGGAGAGCTGCATAGAATTAGTCTTGAGTATGTTGAACAGGAGAAGAAAAATGAAAAATAGTCACACACCACCTTAATGTCTATGCTTAGCTGTCCTCTCACATTGTCTTCTCTGAATCTGAATTTACAGATGAAATATTCATGCTCTTGTTAGTCTCTGTCTTTCTGCAGTCAGATTAACATTCAAAATTTCTGCTTTTCTGACTGAGTTGGTTTGACCCTGAGTTGGATGCCAGGTGCCCACTAAAGCCTATCACTCCCTTCCTCAGCTGGACAGGGGAGAAAAAAATTCTAACAAAAGCTCATGAGCTGAGATAAGGACAGGAGAGATCACTCACCTAACCCCCAACTAAAGTTTCCTACATTAATAAATAAGAGAACAGACAGAAAATACAATAATAATTGCCACTGACAATCCACATCACTGATTTAACTGCAAACAGAAGTAAGGAAAGTTAAGGGTTACCCAGATCCTCATTCTTGAAGATCAGAGTGACATTTACCTTTTTACAGTCCTTAGGATCTTTGTCTGTTTCCTGTGACCTTCTGTAGGCAATTAAGAGTGGTCTTACAATGCAACACTCATGGGTATGTCCCAACACAGCCCATGGACAGTTTGTTCAGTACATCCAGTTTGCTTAAGTGTTCCCTAACCTGATCCTTCTCCACCAAGGAGGAGGACATCTCTCTTGCTCCAGACTTCTGGCCAGTCTTACTGGTACAGACTGAGATAAAAAAGGGATTCAGTACCTCAGACTTTCCTGTGCCCTTTGTCACCAGATCCTCTTCACCAACAGGCCCGTGTTTTCCCCAGCTTGCTTTTTTCTACTGATGTACTTGTCAAAGTCATTCCCATCAGCTTTAGTATCCCTTACCAGGCCTTGACTTTCCTAACCCTATCCCTGCAGAATTGGGCAGGGATATATTCTCTGTATTCTTCTTGTTGTGATCCTGATTTTTGCCTTAATCCCTTTGGAATCCTGAGGGCTACCATCTCACAGTCACTGTAGCTACAGTGACCCTTAACCTTCACATCCCTTACCCATTCTTCCTTTGTGAGTAGAAGGTCCAGCTCCTCAATCATCTATGTGAGGAAATTGTCACCAGTACACTCCAAGAAATTTTCCCTCCACAGTTAGTATAATTCTTGCATGATGTCCTGAAAAAATCTTTTGCCGGAGGAGTACAACACACAACTAGAGACCTTTTAAACACAGGCGCTTTGGTTGGTTTTGCTTAGTACCTCTGAAAGTATTTTGGTGAGCAGTTGTGAGGAGTCTAATGAATGGCAGCAACATCCAGGCAAGAAAAGCATCCAGCTGTTTTTCTGTCTCTCCAGTGCCAGCAGCCCCTCTGGAATGGAAAGTGTAGCTCTGACCTGCCTGCTTTCAGCAGACTATAATTACAGCACTTATCAATTTGCTATAAAAATACAGATGTGAACAAATACCCAAGTGGCTGAAACATGAGCAGAATAACAATGTTATTTCATCCCTTAAGTCCTAATTGCTGCAAAGCTGATGCTTTACAGGCTGAAAAGTAAAACCAGTGAAATGGCAGTAAACTATCAAAATAACAGTTGGGTTTATTATGAGATATGAGCCAGACTTTATACACAAACAAGATACACCATAGTATTTGTCAGTCTACTGCCTACACTTGGAATTTCTTCTCCCCAAAATGTCTGCTTACTTGCTGTGAAAGGAAAATTAGTGCTAGCCTTACCAGAAGAGAATTATTTTGGATTTCAAACTCTCATCTGATTTCTCAAAGTGCACATGGTGCTCCCTGGTTGGTAACAAGGGGCTGAACTGGATGTCCAAAGCTGGACACAGCACCCCAGCCCCAGTGTCCACACATAAAAGGAAAAAGTCACTCCCTTTGGTCTGCAGGTGAGAGCTTTGTAAGGACACCCTCACTTTGCCCCCAGAGTACTCTGCCTTGGGACAACACACAAGCCTCCATGGAAAAGGCAGTAGGTGATAGATGAGGCTGCTGACTTCCAGGTTAACCCGCTTAACTCAGAGCTTAGTAGCCTTTGGCAAATAAATTCTTCTGGTAACTATTTACATTCTTGTTCCTGCAGGCAGTTTGGTTCTCTTTTCCTGCAAATCACAGTACTTGGCAACACTATTTAAAAAAAATGGGATTAGGAGATAGATGAAATATTTATCTGCTCTTCTTCAAACCTTGCTTTCTGAGGCATTGACTCATATGTGGGTTTGATTGGCTTCTTTCATTCACGTGTCCAGAGACAGTCAGCCTTTGAACGTTAAAAAGCTGAGAAACCAAACCACATGTAATGTTTTAATTAAAAATTATATAAGTTTGGTAATGTTGTTGCTCAATTTATTATTTATGGTATCTCCTGTACCCTAGAAATTACTACCAAGTGGACAAAACCAGTACACTTCCCATTTCTCTGCCCAAAGCAGAGCTCCCACTGAAAGCTTCTTGGAAAATTTGACTTAGAATAATAACTTGATGAATAGGACAATGTCATTACACACAACTGAGTTACACTTCTTAACAGCTGATTACAAACACTCTCAAATGTGCTCTCGACGCTGTTGATTTTAGGGCTCTCTAAGGTTAATAGCAACCTATCCAGAAAGGCACCATTACACCTTTCAAGGATCTTTGAAAAAAACATTCTACATTCAGAAGCTTAAGCCTGCAGTCAGCCTTGCCTGCAGTTACTGCATTTATTTATTAGCTTTTCACCCAGTTGCAAAGGAAGGAAGTTTATAGCACATGTGTTTCCTCAGAGTTTGGATAAAATATTGCCGTTTTGTTAGAGTGAGGTTTTTTTTAATCTGTTTTTGCTTGGCTAGCTGATATAAATAGATGCTTAAGAGGTTGGGGTTTTTTTTCTTAGTTTCTAATAGTATTACACCTCTCTCAAACAAAATGTACCTAGCAAAAGGTTACATGATGTGTTAAAACCAAGATATTCCGCATGCATCTACCCTCCATACTAGACTGGCAGAAGTGACAAGGCAAAATTCAGAAATATTAATACCGTAAAGAAGCACATTTAAAAATTCAGTCCTGAGGACTACCCTTTCAAACAGAAGTGCCTTAACTAGCAACACAAAAGATAACGTGGCATGATTTCAGTTATATATATATATATATATATATATAATACTTTTGTATATATACACACACACACACTGGAGGAAACTTTGTATATAAGGAGAGAATTATATCAATGCAATTATAGTAAATATTTATGAAAAAATAAAATAAAATGGAAAAAAAAAAAAAAAATCACAGCTGGCTCCCACACCACCTGCCTTGGCACCTCCCTGGAGCTCTCTCCTCCTCATCTAGGCCAGTCTGCCCCCTCAGGGGAGGCACTATTGGCCCCTCGAGGCTCCCTCCCCATCAAGCACTCCAAGGCCTTGTCCTTCCCACCAAGAAGCAAGGCAGGAAGGGGATATTCCAGTTGAGGCTCCCCATCCTCAGTCTGGGACCACTTAATATTCTAGTTCAGCAACAGTCAAAAAGGAAAGCTGTATTTATCTGGTAGGTAATAGCAGCATAATGTTGGTAATTAAGTAATAACACCTTAAAAATGTGCTCTTATCTTAGAGCTTGAGAAAGAACAGAGACTGAAAGCTGGGGCAATTATCTCCTGCTTTAGCTCCAGGGAACCAAGCACCAAATAAGCATTCATATCTAAGTCAGTAAATAATTTGGCCAATTACCTATTCCCACATCACCATTGAAGTTTCTTGATTGAAGATTGCAAACATTTATGTTTAGCCTTCAGCTTAGTATTTAGAATGCCATATAGGAACTGATGCTGCATTAAAAATTTATCCCTGAGCTACTGCTTAAAGTCAATACACTCAGTATTCATGTGTCTGGGAGTGTGGACATGTAAGAAACATTATTTTTCTGTTATCACAAACCATCTTTTATACATATAAGCACAGCATCTGTTACGGAATTAATTGCCCTTTCAGTTTCCCAAATACCTTGATTTGGCAGGGCTGAGGCAAATTTAATATACGTGTTAGTATAGCTGATAAACTACTCATTTGAGAATTACAGCAAGGAGTTTCTACACACACTGAAAGAGTGGGTTTTGCTAGAAGTTTCCTTACTGCTATCATTCTCCCCCAAGAAGCCCTAGAAAATGTTTTGGGATTAGATGGGCCTTTCTTTCCACTTCATCTCTCCTGCAGTGCACAGTCACTCTGTGCCAGGCTGAGTGTATGCCTTGGAGTGACTCCCCCTCCTTCCCTCTGGTATTTCGCCATTGCTACATTATTCTGCACATACCTTCAGTAAGAGCCAAGGAGTAGATTTGCCAACCCACTCTCTCCCTATGACATTTTCAGTCGGCTTAAGCAGATTTAAAACTAATATAGCTGCAAAGGTGTCAGCAAAAGCCGAATTTCAATAAACTAGGTTGCTAGCACATAGTTAAGTACATTCTAGGCCAGAAATTTGCCTCTGTTGTTGTCAACACTCAAGAAAAAAAATAAGATTTCTAAGGAAAAAAAATCAAGTTGAATTTGAGGTAAATCGATGGCATTGATATGGCATTAGAAGGACAGGCTTTTCAGAGATGCTCTTTCTGCAAGGACTCTAAATAAGCAGACCTACAATCTAGCTGGGGGTCCTGGATACTTAGGCATTAAGAACTTGTTATCTGTGGCTGCAGGTTTCCTGTATGGTCACTGGACTTCTTAATGGTAGGTTTATTTCTTAGGTATTGACTTCTCAACTTAAAACATTTGCATGGAAACAATTTTTTAAAAACCAACCAACCAAAAAGTCCACACCAAGAACTATACCAACAAGATTAAGTAATCAGAGTGTGTAGGGCCCAGGCTCTAAAACTGTGGTTCTCAAACACTCTACCTTTGCCAGCAGGCAAAACCCACTATTTCAGCATCTAGAAATTAAGATTCATGTGACAGTATAGACATGTTCATGTACGGGGAAAAAAAGGTAAAACAAGAAAAGCCTAAAGAACGCAATAGTAATCCTGCTTATGGTGTGCTTTAGCCCTCAGCTTTTTGCACAACCTTGCCCTATCTTTTGCAAAAGCCCTGTACTGTGTCTGTGAGTGTTTATACCTGTTAATGGTCTCCTTCTCATTGGTAGTGCATGCATACTCTTGCTGCTTTCTCCAAAATTGATGGTACTTTAAAGATTTTCCTGAGGAATTAACTCTCAGAAGCTTTATATTTCCAGTTTTTTTTTCCTTATGCTGCAAATACAAATGGATGTTTGACAGCAATTATGACCTCTATCTTTCTGAGAGGTATTTTAATTCTTATCGCAATGACATACTGCTGTCCAGGGTTAACAATCTATGTCAAAGTATTTACTGGATATTTAATGGGTAAGCACTTAATCACTCTGCAAACAACTAGGTAAAGGCTTAATCAAGTAATTTAAAGAAATTAATGATAAAAAATTAAGACAGACCTAAATTTAACAAAGTTTTCTATTAGCTGTTTTCCTACAGCCCATCATCATGAATTCCCTTATGCCATTAACATATATAGATATAAACAACATTTAAATGACAAAACAGTGAGGATTGTAAACATCAACAACCATCAGGCATTCTTTCCTTCTTTAAAAACAACATCTGGGAAGAGAAAAGTCACTTTGTTTCATTCAAAAAACACCTAAACCAAAAATCCATACGTTTCAAATGACTGAAGAGTTCAGACATGCCATAGAAAAAAATTAATCCTACTTCAGCCAAGAGTCTACTACTATCCACTAAACAATCCCTTTTTGTCCGCATTGATTTAAAGTTCTCTTTACTAGTTTTTTTTTTGAGTTAACTGCCCCACAGTTTGTATGTCTCATGTACAGAAATTGAACCTGATGCTTGGGTTGCCATCCATGGAGGCTTTTCTAACACCAAGAGCATTAAAGGTCTGGGGCATCTCTCCTACAATGAAATGCTGAGAGAGCTGGGAGTGTTCAACCTTGAGAAGAAGGGGACCACTGTATGTAAATACATGATGTGATGGGAGGGTCCAAAAAGATAGAGCCAGGTTGCTTTCACTGATGCTCAGTGACAACACAAGGATCAATGGGCACAAGTTCTGAGGGAATCTCCTGTGTTTCAACATCAGGAAACATTTTCTTATTGTGAGAGTCTCCAAGTGCTGGCACAAGCTGCCCAAAAATGTTGTGAATCTCCATCCTTGGAGATATTTAAAAGCTGTCCAGGTAACTTGTTTTGGGTGGCACTGCTTGAGTAGAGGGGGTGTTGGACAAAATGACCTCCAGAAGTCCAACCTCAACCACTCCAAGAGTCTGTGAAAGTGTCTTAAGATTAAAAACCTCTTCTATTTAGATTATTAGAAGGTTTTATGTTACAAATAAGCCTTAGTACACAGTTTAAAAATAATGAAGTATGAAATCACATTGGTCAATGAAGAGCTTCCTGGAAAGAGAGACAGCCCTTTCTCTACCTATTTGAATTACTGCACCAGCTTTCTAATCCATGTCCTTCACCTTACCCACCTGACTTCATAAAGCAGGAAACAACAGCTTTTCAGCCCTTGTCTTTGTTGCTCTTTATTCATGGAAAGTCTGTGCCTTCCTCTTCACTAGAGCAGATCCTGAACATTAATACACGGTGGGACGGAGGCAGTACGCGAGAGTGCCACTTGCTAAAGTTACAAAATTGCTGCTGTAATTTTCATATACTCTTTTGTATTTGGCATGGGGAGCTTAACTCAGATTTATTTTTCCCTTCGTACTCAAGAGCTGCAGAGCTTCCCCTCTGGCAGCTCACTGTGTCCCATACTCACATTTCACCACTAGTGACAGTGAGGCACACTCTTCCAGCCACCTCTCCCTCAGCCATTCCAGGTGCAGTCAGAGCTGTAAGTGAACCCAGTCACTCCTCTGGAAAAGATTCAGGACAATGCAAGAGAGGTGGCAATATAAAAAAAGCTAAAACACTTTCAGATTTTGAGAAAGTCTTTATAAGTAGGATAATAAAAGTATAAATACTGAATAAAGCCTCAATTCCTACTACAGCTTTGTCAGTTTTGTGCCTCAGTACCAAATTCATAGACATACACTAATGGAGAATGAAACAAAGATTACTTTTCAGTCAAGCACCTGCCTCAGGCAGTTTCCCTTCCAGGAAGCCAGATCATTGCCCTGTGGACACTCCTAGGAGGGAGGCAGGCAGCTCAAGGCTGTATCAGGCCAAAGCCTGGAGAAGCCAGCAGCCAGCTCCACAGAACTAAGTAGTTTTGAGGGTGTCCTTTACACCTGAGCCCCCCAGTATCAGACATCTCTTCAGCTGAAAAGTCTTCCTTTGCAAAGGCCCAGCTGGGCCCTGTCTTAGCACCCTGCCTCCAGCTTACAACCAAGATGCAGCTCAAAATACATTCTATTGAAATGGCAAGGGGAAAATAACAGCACCGTGCACACAGAGCTGCTGCTTTCCAAAGGTGTTATAAATTAAACAGTTCCACTTCAAGTCACAAGCACCCCTTCAGTTCCTCCTACTCTTCTCTCTGGTTGCCCAGAAACAAGCCACCCCTGGAAGGCCACTCAGCAAAAAACTGATGAGGAAAGGTTCTTCAGATTGCACTTCTGCTATGCTCCTGGGAAAATCCACAGCAGGTTAAACCTCAGGCATCACCAGAGTCATCAGTTTTGAGCTGCAGCTCTTTTAAATGAAGATAGTAAATATAAAAGAGTCCACTGAAAAGGCTACTCCTCATCCACTCTAGTGCAAACTGAGAACTCTCACTGAAGTACCTGCACTGCAAATATTCATGTCTGAAATGGAAAGGAGCCAAACCCCAGCACTCTTTGACTGTTGTGGGAGTTTTAACAGGGTTCAGACCTGATTGCTACAGTACTGTAAATTAGAATCGGAGACAGTCTCTTGGCTTTCACACCATCAAAAGTTCACAGCTGTGAGTGCTCCCAGGTGGCTTCAATTACAAGAATGTCAGACACAGAGAGAGGAGTAGTTCTTACCATCTCATTATTTCAAGCCAGAGGGTTTTTGATTTGGGTTTGTTTGGATGTTTTTGAGAAAAAGACAATATTCCTAAAACACTTGATTTGTTATCAAATCCCAACTCCTACCTATAAATCCAGCATGATTTGATCATAGTACAGTCTATTTATTCTGTCTCTATTACTGGTAAAGCCTGAAAGGAATCAGTTTTTGCCCTGCAGTAGCAGAAAATCTCTGGATCCCCCAACTGTTTGTCATCTGCTTTTGTAACTTCATCCTAGGAGAGACCAGCCAGCCACCAAAACCAGAACCCTTTTGCACATTATTGAACCTTACAAATCATTAGTGCTGGCATCTGAAACGACAAAGTACCAATAGCCACAGTGACAAACAACAAGAATTTACTGGAGTCAGAGAAGATTACTTTCAGCTTTGACTTGAGTGTTTTAAAGAAGGGACAAATCAGCACGCAGTGCTTATCTCCTCTCTCATGAAGATAAAGGGGAGAATCGCTGCCACGGGGACACAACTTATCTTTCAGCCATTGAATCCCCCTCCTGATCCATTCCACATTGGGCTGCTTCCCTCTGTCTTCCCCAATCCTTCAGACTTCAAGGCTGCTACCCTTTCCACCCCACAATAAGGCAATGACCCCATGTCACAGCAACCAACCCTATCCCCCCCAGTGGGGATGCTTTCATAGGAACCAGAGCAAAGAAAGAGCAAAATGAGCCAGTGAAGCCTAATTGCTGCTCCATGAGGCACAGCTGAGAAATAGCTGAGCCATCCCAGCTGGGCTCAGGTCAGCTGCCCTCACTCAGGACTTATTTGAACCACAACAGCTCTTTTCTTCTTTTAGTACTGGTCTCGTTTTCACTCCTCTCTAACAAAATTTTTGTTTCCTATTGTCCTGGTTTTGGCCAGGACAGCGTTAAATATTTTGCAGTAGCCAGCAGGGGCCCTGACTGTGGGGCTGTGGCCAGGACCCAGATTTTTTTTGATACCACCACATTAAATGCCATGGCAAAGGAAAGGGACTCACTGTAGCTTCCAGGGAGATGGCTGTTCCTTCTGATATTAATATTGTTACTATTCATTTTCTTATCTCACTGCTGTTTCCACTACATTGATCTTATCTCAGGCCATGACCTTTACCTTTTGTGCTTCCAACTGGAGTGAGCAGTTGGTTCATGGGCTGGTTTTTTTGGGTGTGGTTCTAGTGAGAATACTAAATTGGAGAATACCATTCCTAAACCATGACACCTGGGTGTTCCTGGCACAACGTCACTGTTTTCTGAGGTAAAGGAGTGCTGGTGGCTGAGCTACAGAGTAAGGGGTTCCTGAATCCCTGTAGTGACTAAGGCAGAGGGGAGGTGTATAAATTCAGCCCTGTTTTGATGTCTGAGAAACCACGTCTTCGTTCAAAGCTCCCATTAGAGCACATCTCAGAGAAGGCAAACCTTCTGCCTTTCTCAGCAAATGTCAGATGATTTTTCCACCATGCTGGCACTGCAATGCCCCTCAGCTGTGTGCCAAGTGTTCCGACCAGCAATGCTCATTGTAACAGTGCTTCAGCTGCTCAAAGATGACCCTTAATTTTGAGCAGTTTGGTGCTGGATTTGATTATCTTTTATTTTATTTCTGGTCTTTAGTCTCCTGGGGGTTCCTTAAACATGCTTCTGAGGATGCGGGTAAAAGATAGTACTGAAGGTAAAGACTCTCATGAATAATAATTTTAATTTAGCAAGTCTAAATTCCACTGATCTAGATTCATTAAATATAGCCTAATCAAGTAAAACTTGTTACCTTAGAGGTATGAATGACACATGTATAACATAAAGATACCATTTCATTTTTCACTAGAAGTCTGTAAATGTGAACTGCATATTTCTGTTTGTGAAGAGATGGAGAAAAATTAGAGAGTTAATCTGAAACAAGTTCCAAGAAACATATCACCCCTATCATCATGTAAACTGTATCTGACCATACTATACATTGCAGAAAAATATTTGCATTATAATATTTTCACATCCATAGGGATGTGAAACATCCCAGAGGCTGTTTAGTGTTTCTTCACTTTTCCTTGGGTGACATCAGGCCAGCAAAGCCTCAGATGTTTTAAAAATGCTACAGAAATGTTCTGAACAGGGGAAGGCCTATCTGATGAACTATTCTAAAGCTGGAATAAAGTGCTGGTTTTATACTTTTGAAAGCTCTGGGATGAGTTTGTTTGCTGTGATCTGTTTCATGCCATGCAGGAGCTCAGAAGTCAAAAGTACCTGCAATGAAGCAGATGAGGCCCAGCAGACTCCATTGGTCTGAGAACCTGAAGCACGCTTCTCCGGTCACTCCAGAGCTGGAAATACGTACTACAGCTTGGAAAAAAACCAACCCAGTATTTTCCAAGGCAGTAGATCCCCCTGCTAGGTGTAACCGGCTTTTCTATGCTGATTAGCTGCCCTGCAGGATCAATGGATGACAATGAACTTTGTATATTGCTTTTTCAAAATCAATACAATTTAGAAAGGAGTACCACTCCGTGCTCCACTGTGTAAGTACAGGCTTCTAATTTGCTATGAATTATTTTCTCCTTAGCTTAAAACACTTTCCCAATTCAAAACTTAGGGCTGGGATTATTGTTCTGCTTCATTAGATGCTTTTGTAGGACAGATACAGGTATGGTTAGGTCAGCCTTTTAATTTATAAACTCTTTATTCAAGGATTTCTTACACAGGTATAATAGATATTTATGCTAGATATTGTATTAGATATGTGCTGAAGTTTAGGTAGAAGATTTTTTTGATGAGTTAAAAGAGAACAAAGGAAAAGAATGACTGAACTGTCAGGTTGCATTTAGTGAACATTCATTATTTTCTTCTGTCTTGGTTACTCACTGTGTGAAAAATATGTTCTTACCTGTGTTTCTTCCTTGACTCTTGAAACTGGGAGCCTGCAAGCTCAGGGAGGGAAGTAGGAAGAAATCACCTCTTGTATTCCCTTGACTCAGTAGTGCAAAAATATCCGAGTGGAGATTTGTCACACTGCCAGCAGAAGTAATCTGTGTTTCAATACATAATGCATTGCATTTTTAATTGTTAGAGGTTTTTTTTTTTACCATTAAAAGTACAGACAAGAGTCCTGTGTGATTTTTAAAAATGATTTTGAAGTCTGCAAGTCTTGTGCATCCCCTTCAGCGTAGCTTTGTCCTGCTAGTGGGTGTTGGAAGATGTCACAAAATCAAATTAATGCACCAGGCAAAGCAACAGCTGCATGTTACCTGGAGTCCTCAGGCACTCCTGTTGCGTTGTTCACAGTGCCTTCACCAGGAAGCCAGATGTGATACTGTCTGGTAAAACCCAAAACCTAGATGTCCCAGGATTTTCATCCAGTTTCATGATACACATATATCATCGTCACAGATAGCACTTGAAGAAACAGCCTGGATCAAAGCTCTTGTTTTGACTGTCTGGCTAGTGCAGGCTCTACCTAGTAATAGAAGTCCCAGGAGCATTGGTAATGCTTGTGATTGGAGTCCTGCCTGCTCAGCGAGCACCAGAGTTAGGCCATGCCCTGCTTGGAGAAACTGTGTGTTCATTTGGCTCCCTTCTGATGTGTAACACACGCTCTGCTCCCTTGAGGTGCTTGATGATCCCTGTCAATAAGCTTTTGTAAATAGGATAAGGGTATCGCTCTTTCTGCATTGAAAGAACAAGCACAGGAGTAGCTTTTGGGAACACTATTGGCATGTAATGACTACAGATAAAGGACTCACTACTCCTGGTTTTAGTTTAAGAGTCCTGTGGTCGGATAGTCGAAAGTTTTCAACTCTGCTTTGGAATAGCCTTTTGCCATTTCCTAGGAACCCTCTGCTGAGAAACTGTACCAATACTTATGAATTAGCAGTGACAGCTCTGCTGATGCTAACAGGATTGTTAGAGAGCTGCTGTGCATGTCAGTCACTTCCCTCTTCTATATATTTTCATACTGATGGGTGGACAAAATGTAGTACAACAAATGATGTCTCTCTTTGGCTGGCCCAACTAGTGACACTGCTTATACAGAACGAGTTGTGAGAAAATACCTTTAAAATCAGATATAGTTGAAGGTTGTATTGATGGCCAATTACTTAGTTTAAGGATCTGCAGGAGTCACTGCTCTGTATAAGAGCAATAACCACGGGGAGGGAGGTGAATGAACAGAACATGAGCTGTAAAAACTAGTAGGCTGCTCAAGACACTGTTGTTGCTGTGTCTGGTGAACTAAAGTGTTAAAACAGTCTGATGACCCACAAGGTTAATGCAAATTACCACTTGCATATGATAAGGCTCTACTTTCCAGGTCTTCTAAAGCAGAGACTGCAAATTAGATTTACAGGTTAATGTAAGTATACATGTTTCTTCTTTAAACAGTGTTCATGTAGAGCTTATTTTGTCTGAACATGATAGTTACATAAGAGTTGTACAATTATCACAAAAAATAAAGAAAAAAGGTAATTGTTCTTAAAACAAGTCAAACTTGTGAAGAATATCCAACGTAATCTTAATTTCAGGACATTTTGTTCAAATTACTGGTATGTATTTAGAAAATATCTCCTCAAATTAGAATTGCTTTAGCCTCTCAGTTCAAAACGTTTTCCATGATAGCTTCTCTTCATATTTTAATTGATTAGCAAATTAATGCAAGCTGTAACTGAGATACTGTTGCAAGGTGATGAAATCAGGGGAATTGAAAATTTAGAGCAAAAATGCTGGGTTTACTGAATTTTGAAGCTTGCCTTGTTTTTCTTATTCTCTTGTAATTTCTTTTATCGTTGACATTCATACGGACTGGTACAGTTTTGTATTAATTCTTGTTACATCACCTCACATTGCTGAATATTTCTGTAACTTAGAGATAATTGCATTTCCTACCACAATCTTCCTTCAGCCAGTAGATACATCGGATATGAAACTTCTAACAGTTGTTTTTAGTTTTTATTTACGTGCCATTACATGTGTCAGAGGTGTCTAGGAAACAGCTCCCAGCTTTTGCTCCATATGGGAACATGGTTGCTGCCATGGCACCTTGGGAGGAGTCCAAGCTCAGAGTCTTGTCCTGGCTTCACAAGTTTAGTAAAATTAATCCTGAAAATCCCCCTCCCACCTTTGTAAATGGGATGTAGTCAACAGTGAGATTTAAGCTGCATTCCCTCTTCACAGTCAGAGAGTAAATGAGGGAAGTTTCTTTCTGCAAAGGTGATCAGTCATTGACGTGGGTTTGGATGCTCTGGCTTTTGTGGCGGCACTGAGCAGATGGTGGTGATTAAACACTAAATATCAGTGCAGTAACTTATGCTCCTCATAATCAAGTTACAGCTGTGCATCAAAACTGTCTCACCTACAAAGCTTCCACTTGACTGTGGAAGTACCATAAAAGGTGTCCCTGTACGTCTCTGTGTTAGCAGCAGTGCTTTGCTGGATTTTGTTTGCTACAAACAAGACAGCCATCAGTCTTAAGTCTGGAGAGAGTTAAGACTGGTTTGTGTTCCCAGAGACCAGTTATTAATTTTTCTTACTAGCTAAAGATGCTCCAAGCCTCGGACCTAAACCCTGCTTTTCTTTTCTTTTTTTTTTTTTTCCTCCTGAAAGAAGGACAGAGAAATGCCTGCCCTCTTGGGGTTTGCCTTTGACAGGACTTTAACAACCTTGCACATAAGAGATTATGCCTGTGTCTCAAGAAATAATCCACCTACCCAATTTCAGAAAGCCAGTTGTGGAGAAGGGTAAAAAATCCAACTAGAGGAATCCAGAAGGGAAAACCAACAACAATTTATTAACTCAGCGAGGAATTGCTTATTGCAACTTGCAGAGAAGTGACTCCTTAGACAGCCAACCAGCTGTCTTTGTGAAGAGGAGAAGTGAGGATGGAGTTTTGGGTCAGTGGAAGCTGGTGGTCTCTCTTAGAAAGGAGGAGGCCTTCAGGGCCAGGTCTGCTGCTGGTGAATGTACTTAGTAAACCCCAGTGCTGCTCCTCAGTGGTTTTATGTCAATGATGCTGAGACACGCAGGGGCACTTGCCCAGTGCACTGAGTACCCAGTGACTTACTGGAGCTTTTACCAGCAAAGAATCCACTTCTACTCTAGAATCTTTGCAGAATAAAACAATAAAATCCGTTTGCTTGCCAATGGCATGTTTGGTGCACTGCGGGAAGGAACTTCTTTGTGCATACTCAGGGTGTTAATGCAGGCAGCCACTGGAGAGAAACAATCATCTTTAATGCCAACAGCGAGAAGTGCCAATCTCCAGTGAGACAGGGGATCTTACGATTCTGTCAGTCCTGGTTTGGAGTGCAGCCAGGTTTTCCCCACACCATCTCAGTGCACCACCAGCACACGGGACATCTGAAACATCGTGGTCAACTCTCACAAGCCTAAAAGTATCATTAATAAAGCAAAACATTCCTATAAGAGACTTAATCCGCTTCAGTGATGGGAAGGAATAAGATGTGGGAATGCAGATCAAAGGCGATCAAATGTCTTCAAATCTTTACAACAAAGATACTGCAATGAGGTGGGGGAATTAAAATTTGTTTTAATCTAAATAGGCAGTGCAAGTATTTATAGTGAATTATTCATAATCACATGTCACTGCATGGTCTTGCAACAGATTTTCAAGCAGGAATCTTCTCTCATTGCTCTGTTAACAAAGTAGATTTCCAGAAGGCTACAGTTTTGAATTGCTCAGAATTACCTGAAGTGATAGCTCTTTCCTTAGCATCTGAATTAATTCTGATCACCACCTCAATTTATAACCTCTAACTTCTGAAGCACTTTCTTCTGCAATTCATTCCCCACAGTGATCATCTGTAAGCCTACTTAATAAGTATGTATATGAGCAATATATGTAATTTAGGGATGAATTTGTGTCTCTTAACAGCTGTCATAAAATAGTAAGTTTTTTCTCTATTATGTGGAGTGTGATTTTCTGTTTGTATAACAGATCTTTAATAGGTACAGTAAAAAAAGTATTCTTGAGTCCAGTGACATTACAATGGTTGATATCTGTATTTACTGTAATTACCTACAAAAATAAAGATTTTGATCACCACCCACTGACATGGCTACTGCTAGTAACTCTGCCACATGCAGAGTCTCACCAGAGATTTGTCTTGATGTTTTCCAAATTGACCTGAATTTTCGTATCCATAAATAACTGCAAGCACAGAAGTATTAATATGAAGGAGTAGGAGTGGATTTTATTCAATTCACATCTTTAATTGCAAGGCTTACAGCAAAGACTTTTATTGTTGGGAATACACGTATGAGTTGTATAGAATATGTTCAGTTAAGAGTTATTTGTTCCAGAAAGTTAGTCCAAAATTGTCACACTGCCTTAAAAATCCCTCAGACCTGATTTCATTTCTGTGCCTACTCTGAAGATCTTTCTAAACACTGGCAACACTTGCCACAGAATTAAATGTTGCAGCAAAAGTATTTTGTAGCTATCCAATTTACTTTACCCACTCCATCTGTTCAGCAAGAGTTTTATTTTTCTCTCAAAATGTTCTACAACACCTGGATTTTTAAGATTTCATTATTTTTAGTGTATTAGCCTGTTTACCAATCTGTTAACAGTGCTGAACTGTATCAAAATGCTTTCACAAATGCATATAACAAAGCATGTACAGTGTGACATGACTTTCTTGAAGAGGCTTTCTGTGACCTGTGTAGAGCCTAGGATGCACTGCTATTTTTATCAGAAGGCATGATTAATCACTGAAATAAACCACAGCAGTAGATTCTCTGTTTTCTCAAGTCCTCAAATGGACACTGCTGACATATGTGGAACTGGGGTAGGTGGTGCTTCCTGGTGTTAAACTGAGTGGCAGCCCCTCTGAGATGGTCCTGTCCTGTTAATTTGTTGGATTATCCCAAAAGAAAAGTGCTGTTCAGTCTCCCAGCTGACTTTTGTTTCACTGAGGAGGTTAAGCAGCCAGTAAACACTGACTTACATGCTGAGGAAACTACCAAAAAATCCAAGTGCAGATGCACGAATTCTGTATAATACCTGATTTCAAATTAAACACACAGACAGGCTTGGGAATCATAAGATTAATTCAGGCTCAGCGTACAAGTGGAGAAATTACAGGTGAGTTTAAAAAGTCATTTGAACTAATGCTATTAGCAATTGATCTAAATTACCTCTAATGATTTACTGTTAATTTATTCTGGACAAAACCAATGTTTGCCACCAAAGGTTATGGAAGGAACAAGTGGGTTTTTTATCATTTCTTTGCTGAAGGAAGATTTTCTGCAGGACAGACGGAGATTTTTTTTATACCCTTCTTCTCTGTTTTATCCAGTTCACTCAATATGTTGAAGAATTCTGGATTTTGCTTTTTGCTGATGGGGCCTCTAGTGAGCCTGATAGGATAGCAATATGAAGCTTCTGACTTTTAATTAAGAAAACATTAACACAGGGATTCATGGAATCTCGACTATTTTAAGAGACTCCCTGTTGATTCTGGGCAGATACTGCCTCTCCATTTCCTTTTTGGAAGGCTGTAGGAAAATTCCTAGGCAGTTATAACTGAACTTGCATTTTGCTCTGGTGTCTGGGGTGTTAGTATTTGATCGTGTATGTGCTACCAATAATTGCAAAGGAAAACTGTTGATGGAAAAGCTGACAGCTGTTTACAGCAAATCCTAATGATGTGTCCTAGATTAGCAGAAAGGCTTGACACATTGATGCTTAAGTCTTTTTTCCATGAATGTTTCATCACTAGCAGTAATAAGTCTTCGTACGTCAATAATTTTCTACTTGATCCCTCTGATTTTCTTCCAAATTAAGTCATATTCTCCCTTGCACTATCACCTAAATGCCAGATGCTCAAAGCCATTTAGGCATATCTGTGCCACCTGTCACACCACAGCGGCTTTTAAGGCACGTGGTCTTTGCAGCAGAGCTCATGAATGTGCACTGGGGGATTTGGCTCCTGCGGACACAGGTAGGCGCTCGGGGAAGGAATACATGGCACTCAGGGAAGGAGTACCTGGCAGCTGGTGTGGAGAGCATAATGGGTGCCCAAGGAACCCTACAGAGCAGATGTAGTAGGACATGTGGCTGAAGCCTTGCTGGGCTTCAAAACTAAGGCTTCAAAAAAGGCTTCAAAAAAGCCTGAGACTTCAAATATAAAAGTGTAAGTCCTACTGTCTTTGCCATAAAAATATGTTAAAAAATATTTTTAGATACTTCTTACGACCTTGTACAGGATGGTAGGTGCAGAAAGTGCTTTCTGAATACTTAAAGTACCATTCATTGCTTGCATGTCACATACTTGTGAAAGTGGAAGTCCAGCTGGTAAAACAAGAGACAATAAATGGGAAAGTGTTTAGCCTGAAGACTGAAACTCATCTTGGGACTTACTATGTGAACCAAAGCTGCAGCAGATAGGTCAGCATACTTTCAACACAGCTGGGCTTTGTTACTCAAATTTAAAATAAACTTTTCAAACAGGTGGGTATTTATAGCACATAGAGCTTTAATTGTAAGCTTCTGTTGACCCAAGTGTGTTAATTTTTTTTTTCCAGTATCATATTTTCTTCATCTCACCTCCAGTTTCTCATAAGGAACTTTATTTTTCAGATAGCCTTCACTCTCAGGTAAATAAGCTGTCCTGTAGCTACAGGTCACCTTGTGGATTTATTAGAGAAGAATCCATTAATTGTATCTCTAGGGAGAAAACTGGTGTAGAAATGAGGTAAGAGTAGACAGGTGCAGAGGTTAATATCCATGAGAAAAATTTGTTCTCTCTTCACCTTCACAGAGTTCCTATGTAAGCTGGCAAAGCACGTGTCCAACAGCCCACAGATAAGTATACCTGCATCCCTTAAGCTGATAGAGAAGTGAAAAATATGATGAAAAACATTTCTGTAACTTCCAGCTACTACAAAGACAGTGAATGAAAAGTATAAATTAGCCCACTACATGCAGTCCTGCTTACTTTGCCTCAAGTGGTCCCTGGCTGACCACAACCATTTATTTGTGCCAACTCTTCGTGGAGGACAAGCACCTTTGGCACTCCACCGTGACCTGTCAGGCTACAGCCCTTCTCTGTGAAGTGAGGGACGCATTCTGGCTCAGGTTTTCACTGGGTCAACAGGAGTTTTCTTTGTGTTCACTGCCTCCTGGCTGTTACAGCTGCAGGTAAGAAAATATCCTTTAATACCTGCAGGGCATCCAGTAGCCAACCCAGTCCATAGGGTTGGGAAGTAGGAGCTGCCATTCAGAGTAATTTTAAAACAGAGGGAAAACCAGGAGGAATCTGGGGCGTCTGAAAGGCATGCATGGCAGGTTCTTGACATAAGAACAGTGGGTAGTGTGGGAGTAAGGATGAGGAAAACAGGGAAGTGGGAAGAAGCCTGGTGACCCACTCAGGGATTGCCACTGCTACTCACACTTCACCAGCCGCATGGAAAAAGCCGCGCATGATCACCTTTTCTTGGCTTATTTTACAAAGGTCACCATACAGCTCAGCTGAGGGCCTGATCATCATAACTGAGCTGCAAGATTCCATGAGAATTGAACTCATTATTTATTGCAATATACATAAACACAGGTACAGGCTTTTCTCACGAGTAGCCCTTGGCCCAGTAATGGCTCTGACCAGCTGTTGCAGAGTGGTTCCCACATATATCATCATAATGGTACATTAGGGCTGAAAGGGATCTTGTCTAATTGCAAACACAAGTAAGAGGCATGCACTTGTGATTTTATCTTCCCTTCTGGGCCCTACTGATACGTGGACTGTTCCCAGAGACCCTTTTAATTCAAAATGACCTACTTGTCTGTAGACAGCTCTGCCTAAAATGACTCAGATAAAATGAGAATGGAATTCCTTACTGACTTAAAACAATTTTTAAGTGAAACTTGTTGAACTCCTAAAAAAGAAAAATTTTTAGGCTTCTTTTAGAAAATTGAAAAATTATTTTTCTGGTAATTTTCCAGATCCAAATTGAATACAGAGGCACAAGTAATTTTGATCATAAGTCTGTTCATCTAATTTTGCCAAGCAAAATTCATCAGGGATAAGCTTTGGAGATATTATCTCCAAAGAAATAAAAAACTTCATTTATAACTATTTTGAATCAAAAAGTGGAAATGTTTAATTTCTGCAAGATTAATTCCATGGCTTATGACATTGCATACTTTTTATACTTAAGAAGTGGAAAATAGTTTGTTGACATTTGTTAGCATTTTCTGATTAATAATTTTTTGTGGGTTAAACAGTTGTCTTTCCATTTCAGTTTTTTGGTGACAAATATGTGTGATACCCCAGGCTACTGCAGTTTGTGTGACAAGGTGTTGCTTTGACTGAGATGCACCTGATTTCACTTTGGTATTTCACAGAGCCCAGAAGCAACATTGTTCACAAAAAAGAATAGAAAAAGGAAAGAAGCACTGAGGATAGATGGCCTGTTCTAATCTATGGGTGGGAAAGCTTACACAGCCTAGTCCTGGTGCCACCTGAACCTGTTTTACACTGGCGCGATTTCTTCCCTTTAGGGGTGTTTTTTCCATTTGTCGTAGCTCACGCAAAAGCAGAGGGAGCCTTGCTAATGGTGGGGCATCTAAAGCTACACAGTAATTTAGATTTCTTATGGTGCCCAGGAATTGCCTCTAAATGGCTTCCCTGGGATTGGAACCGGGGAAAAAAATTGTGTTAAATGTCAAAAGAGAGCGTATACAGTCAGTTGCCTTGCCGAACAAACATTGCTCCAACAGAAGCTGGATGGCTCAGGAGTGATCTTCATTTCATCAGGTGAGACTTTGCCATTACCTTTAAGGTCAGGGCTCTGCCAATGCATGCAGTTTGTGCTGGGTCTACAGGAGCCAGATGGGGGCCTTTCCATTGTCTGTAGTAGGGATGGTTTAGGCTTTAGTCCTCAAATAATTTTTGTCCAAATATGATCTGAAACTATTCTCACATATAAAATATTACCTATATAAAATACACTCCCACCGTAGGGGCTGTGATTCTGCATGCTGATTTGGTTTCACGAAACTCTATGGTACTGCTGAACCAACACTTACCAGTAAGTGAAAAGAGCAGTTCTACAGGCTTTTGTCTCTTCCAAGCTGAAAACTCGTTAATACTTGTTACTGAACAGGTGTAACTGAAACGATGAGAAACTCACTTGCATGGTGCCGCAATGCTCAGGTAGTTAATCTTAAATTTGTAATTAGATTTTCTCCAGCAATTTAATTACTGAAGCCAGGGGAGCACCAATATTCCAAGAGAAATATGAAGTAAAAGTTGTTTTATTGCACAACCCACCCTCAGATTCTAAAAATCAATGGAAAAACTCCTCCTCCAGTTTAGCTTATTCTGCTCAATATACAGGGCTCAGTCCTCCACTGCGTGGCTAGTATGGTAATGACTCTGCATTAATTGCAAATTGAAATTGCTTCAAGGAATTCAGAGCAAGCACTAGACTGACCTATTCAGATGAGGAGTGATCCTGTGAACTTATTTATGAATAAAAATTCCTTTGTTACTGCTAGAAAGTTTTCTTTTGAAATAAATGGAGTTCCTTATCTGTGAAAATCTGGATGATTTGAGATATGCTTTTTATACTCCAATTGCCAGCACTTAATTCTCAGTCTACCATCCGATTGTTTTTCATGGAAACCAGGAGTCCTTTGACATTAGAACCATATTCAAAATGGGGCAATGATTTCTCCGTCTGATCCAATCAGAGGCATTAAATGACAATGGTTTATTTTGTAAAAACAACAGTAAATGTGAACACCTGCTTTATAGCTCCCAGGGAACTCTTTTTGAAATAAGCCTTCCTAATAGTCGAGATGAGCTCAGAGAAGCCATTAAGATCTTCCCAAAATTAAACTTTTAAGATCACAAAAACTTTTGCTAAGCTTTCTCTTCTCTCCCTCCCTTGCACATCTGTTGGAATCTTAGCACAGTCTCCTCTCTGCAGGGCTCTCCCAGAGAGGCAGCTCTGGGTGCTGTTCCCTTTCACAGCAGCCCAGGTGTTCATACAGATCCCCCATGGCTGAGCAGCTCTGTGCTGCTGGGCTTGTTGGATGACCCCATGTGCTGTGCTACTGACACATTGATCCATGTCTAGGTTCTAGCCTTGTGATAAGGAGGTACTTCTTTATCACAGGAAATCTGGGTGAGGACCAGCACATAAGGCATGCTGGGGTTCAGACTGTGACCACAACGTAGATTCAACTTCTTCCAGGTCTGACTGAGCCCTCCTGTTCCCAGTCCTTCAAAGAGGTCCAAGTAGGTCTCCTGTGTCCCACACAGCTGCCACTGTGCCTTGGCCTCACACCACAGAAGGCTGTTCCTGTTGGGCTTTGACAAGTACTATCTCTAGCAGGATGCTGTAAGGAGATGCGATGTGTGTAGAGAGAGGTGATGGCTCTGATGAGGTCAGTGCTTTCTCCACGACTACAACATCATGTTTTCCCTCTGTTCCACCTGAGCAAAGTTCAAGAAGGATCAGCTACACAAGGGCAGCCATCTGGCATGGCTCAGGAATCCAGTTTTAGCAAATATCTTGAGACAGATACCTGTGCTGATCACAGCATAGACAGAGGGAATGAAGGACACATGGACAGCACCAAGGGCTCCTAAGCTGGCTACTACAGCAAGCAGCCTTGAAGCAGGCAGGAAACCTGGCACCCCAATGTAGAAAGAGATTCCAAACCACCACATGGGCTTCTGTCACCCTGCTGCCAGCCTGTGGCACAAAGCCAGCAGGTTCTGTGCCACCCAACACATCCTGGGAGAGGCGAGCAGAGCTTGGGCAGGGCTTCCCAGGCCCAGGTGCAGGCAGTCACCGTGCTGAAACCTGAGCAGTGAGAACACCAGGATCTGATCAACATCTTCCTGAACTTACTGAGGCAGATTGCCTGGAAAAGGGAGCTGGTAATGACAGCCCACAAGTGAATCATTTTAGAAGCTGCAATTTCTGAATCAATGCCGTACTCCCAGTGTTGTTTTCTTGGATGCACTCACCCTATCCCTGTGTTGTGCTCATCAACATTGAGAGGTAACAGTGTCATAGATTTTTGGCAAGGAAATCTCAAGTCCTGTTCTTGCCCACCAGACACAGCAAAATGTATTCTACAAAAGCAGTGCATGTCTATGTCTAAGATGCTGCAAATCATCACCTCACTCTGAGTGTCAGGTAAGAGTGACTGACACCCCTTCTGTGTCTCTTGGTCTCATAAAACCCCTGTGAGGCCTAAGATCTTCAGAGCTGCTCATTCTTCCATAATGTGAGCTGATGATTTTTTTTAATGTACTAAGTACATTAAAGTAAGTAAGTACTAAGTACTCCCTGTGTGAACTGTGGTTTCTGGAGATGTGCATCTTGAGTAAAGTGTTCAGATGCTTAAGTCAAATATTGTGTGTTACAGTTGTAGATCTTGCAGCTGTTTGCAAAGATACGCAGTTATTGCCCTCAGTTTAAGTGTGGGAAGGGAAGTGATTTTCTCTTTGTCACCTGGAAGAGTAAGTAAAGAATAGGATGCTTTTCTCTTGATCTTAAAATGAGTATGTGTAATTTTATAAACATTCTGCCCCTTAGTTCTATGGAGTTTTTACCATTTTCCCACAGATACCTGCACACCCAAGAGCAGAACCTCACTATTATATTTTAAGCATATTTGCTAGTCTATGCGTGGGCAGGTGGTGTAGAGCTAGTCAGGATATTTCATAAAGTAAATTTCAGGAAGAGCCAATTTCTTGTTCCAAAAATCTCCTGTCCAAATCTGTTTTGACAAAGCTTTTAATGACAATAGACTTTGGAATTTGATCCAGATGGAATTTTAGGGGTCTAAACTCTGTATTCTAAAGAGGGTCCTGCATCTCAGACTGAAACATAAAAACTACTTGGTTTTGCTCTTGTGCTTTTTCTGGTTTAATGAAAGCACAGCAAAATGTGTTTGTTTCATTTACATGCCAGACTTAAAAGGTTTCTGACATTGCCTTCATAGTCAGAACATAATGGCCTTAATAGCCCATTCATTTGAAAAGCCTTCATTTGCATAGTCCTCACTATTACTGTGATGGAATTACATGATCTCATTAACATCTTGGGACAAAGAAGAAAACTACCATGGGTTGTGCTGCTTCTGATGATGTGCAGGGGAAGCTTCTTGTTCCCAGGGGAGACACCACTTAGGAATATATATTATATTGAGATGTTTTTGCAGAGATTTGAGTCCTGAGTCAATACTGCAACGTTTTAATGTTTGATGTTTTATGAATGTTCTGATGTGCTTGCCATTCTATGAAGGTAATTATGAGATGCCTTGGGCTAGAGGAAAGGCTTAACCCTATGATTGAAGAGCTCCAATAACGTCATTAAAATTAAAGAGATTTAGTCACGGGTTTTGAGGCAAAAAAAATCTAATTATCATAGTAGAACTTGAGGAAAAAAAAACCGAATAAAGAAAAAATTTAAACTAGGAGGGAACTCTAGGTGTTTCAATTTTAAGGTGTCAGGAAACTTATTGATACATTACATGCTTTGCAGCCCTCTGGGTGGGAAGACATTCAGCTAGAAACATAATTTTGATCCTGCATATTTTTGATCCAGTGTGCATATGTTGACAGTGATATACTTTCTCTAGGCTTGTTTTCATCGTTTTAGGAAAGATACGACTAGTCTGCAACAGAAATATATGACAAATTGGAAGTGTCCTGCTGCAGGAACTCGTGAGGAGCTCCCGAAAGCAGTCTGGGACGGGTAGCCCTTTCTTGGGGTGCAGGGATGTAGGGAAAGTGAATCCAGCTCTGTGAACATCATCTTTTTTTGGGTTTATATGAAATATTAAGTCCAAGGTGAAATCCTAGCCCTTTGGAGTTCAATGGCAGATCTTCACTGACGAGAGCTGGGCTGGGTTGTTGCTGTTCTCAGCTTGCACTGACTTGAGCCTGACTTGTCACTGGCAGGAAGCCTGACCCTGTTTGAAGACCAGGTTTGAGGAAAGACAGGCACCAGGACATGGCGAGGGCCAGCTGCTGGCGGAGGGCAGGCCAGCCAAGGTGACCCCAGCACAGGCCACCATCCCCTTGCTGCTGGATGTGGGGGCACAGCACACGGAGACCCCCGAGGAAGCTGGGTTGGGCCCATGGGGGCTGGCAGCACCCTCAGGACCCTGACAAGCAGAATGAAGTCAATTTATGGATAGGAAAAGCCAGGAAAAATAATTTAACTCATGCATCCTGATGGCCTCTCATGCAGAGGCCTCTCCCAGATAATTTGTCTTCTGCATAAGAAATTATGTATTGTCCAGTTGTGGCTCCTTCTCCCTCTTTTTTCTTCATCTGCATGTAATTATTTTTCAGTTGTTATGTAAACTCAGAGGAGATGCTAGTCTGTGATGATGTTCCCTCCTGAATGGTTTATCCATATTTAGATCTTCCTCCTTTCCTCTTTACTCTTGTATTTTGCCTGGTGTGAAATTGTTTCTTGGCCTTTCCATTCTATGTAATTTTTCACATGTTTCTTAAATTACAAAGCTTAAAATTGCCTGTAGAAGTCGCAGTTGTGCCTAAGGATAAAGAACTTCCTACTGCTCAGGATGGTTTTGAAATTTCTCTATTATCCAGGATTTGCAGAAGTCAAGAAAGAAATCCTACTTTTTATTAATGTGTTTACAACAGTTCTCCTATTTCCCTGTGGAAGTGCTGCGAGGACAACCTTGTTTGTTCAGGCTGTATCAATTTTCATTACATTGCCAAACTCTTCTTTTCCCAGAATTATGTATTGCTCAGTTGTTGAATTATGTTTTGCCCAGATGCTGGCTTCATTGGTGTTACAGTATTACTCCCAATCTTTGAAGCAAACACTTTAATGTAGATTTATTTATTATTATTAACCCCAGAGTTTATTCCTACATTTAGATTTATGCACTAGAAATGTTGGGTTCTGCAACAGTTGTCAGTGCTAGAGGTATGAGAGTCTAATATTGTATGACTGTCTCTCTACAAAAGTAGTTCTGTTTGTAAGTGAAAGTGCACTCCCCTGTGTTAATGAAGGAAAGACATGAGCAGAAAGTTAAACACAGAGATCATCCCTAAACCTGGCAGAGACAAAAATGAAGTGGAAGTTACTTTTATGCAGCATGTAAAATATAGTCTGCCCTTATTACAGGGTGCTGGAAAACTTGAAAAAGAAAACCTCTTGAGGCTTTGGTATTTGTTCCAGCTTTATCAGGTTTCATAAATACTCAGAAAATCTGTGTCAGGTTACCTGGCCGGTTGGAGAGCAGGCCCTTGTTCAAGTATGGGTGTTACCAGCTCTAAAGATTTTTGCACAAGGCATTTGCTTGTGACTCTTTCTGAAGCATGGCTTCCTTTATTTCTGAGAAAAAAAAGGCGTATCTGGGTGATGGGAGTTTCAAAATAATCGCAGTGACTTAATTCTTAAAGCCACGAAGTTCATGAATTTGAAACTTTGTTTCGGCCAGTTTTGTCTTGCAAAGCTGTACAAATTTTATAGGCTAAAGCAAATAATAGTAAATGCTTATCGATATTTTCGATCTATTAAGGTGACCAGTTTGGAAGGTATATTCCAAGTAAGCAAAATATATATTTTAAGATCTTTTACTAATTTTATCAAGATTCTAATATAACATTTTTAAAAGGCCTGAGTACTATCAAAAGAGTATTCAATGTGTCTTTTTACTTAAAAGAATGTCTTAAGAATACCTAACAAAAATGAACTGAACTCCTTAGCATTTTTTTTGAAAGATAAGACATATTAATAATATACAAAAAACTTAGAGAAAACGTCTGCCAAATATTCATATAATTACAGGTCGTCCAAGTCTATTAGTTTGAACTACAATGTTTTTAATTTTATTTAATAAATGAAAAATGTGCAGACATACAGCATGTTAAATTATCCACTGGATAATTTAATTATAGAAAAGCTTTTATATTGTTCCCTAATCCAGAAAGAATTGTGAGAACAATACAAATCTGTGAATGAGAAGGCCATAGAACCCAGGTTATTATCTTTTTGTATCTGTAGTGACTTCATAAAAATTTTGAATGGCAAATTATATGATTCATATTCTTTATGTGTGATAGAATAATAAGCCATATAACAATTGATTTAGAAAGCAGATTTTTATTTAATAATAAAAAATAAATTGGAGAAGCATAGAGAATTCTAAGCAAGCTCACCATTTAAAATTGCAGTACCTACCTTGTGTTTCCATTGTTAGAAATGGAAAAACTTCTTTGTTTAACTTTTTCTCTGAAACAAACTCTTCATTACTTTATATTAAAAAATAAAATAAATAGCTATCCTATCAACTTTTCACTTTGTCATCTGCATCATAGGTTTCTGTAATGCACATTTAAAAATAAGGAATAGTGGATGCAGGTAAATCTTTGATTTTGAACCTGATTATGGTAGTTTGGCTTTTGAATATAGTTTTGTCATCTTTATCCACAAGTGGTTGTTAGTGTTCTGAGCTCCTATTCACATGGAAATCTTCCTTCTCACTAAGCATTATTTCTCTTTAATCTTTCCTGTGAATATGATTATCAGTAGGGTCTTGCTGTAAATAATTTGGATCTGCAGCTGTTCAAAAAATTGACTGCTGTCTTTTGTAGAGAATATCATGATTGATATGACCATGCAAAGGCATTGATATCTGATGATGGTGGTTGGTTCTCCAGACTTGGTTGCCATCAAGCTTTAGCCTTGGGTGGAATTTGGAGTTAGACTTCAATCGGCTTAAACCTGAATTCTAAGGCTTAAAAGAGAAAACTGGTGCCCCTGCAACTGGTGTCCATCATCCCAATGTCCTCAGGAAACTGAATTGCTCTTTCTTAAAGGCACTGAGGATGAAGTTTTACCTGTGAGACTGACAGCATTTTCTTAGCAATCAACCCATGAGAAACTCAGCTCAGCTGTCTCTGGTGGCTGATCTTAGAATGGTTCTGTAGCTCAGCAGGAACCTGTCATAGCACAATTCTCTTGGCAGCTGCTTTTGTACTTTACACATGTACATACCTCCAAACAAATAAGATGAAATGCAATGTCAAAACTATCTCTCCTCTATGCTATTGTGATTGGGGAAAATGCGTTTAAGTTACTGCATTTTCTTCTTGAACTGACTTTCTGACTATGGAAAGTCCTGAATGGTTCTTGCTTCTTTTCTCCATGGCTTTCTAATCACATACTCATTAGCAAGGCTAAGACCCAATGGTGTCTTTTTTTTTTCTGAAAGCCATGCTTTAAAAAACTGTTCAAGATATGCATGCAGCAGAGACACCTTTCATGATGCACCTGAAATACCCCTTCTCTACCTGGTTAGTTTCTGTACCTACAGTGTGGTCCACTATTGTTTATTTCTGGTTACATTCAACTCAAGAACCTTTCTTTTTGGATTTTTTTTCCCTTCTTCTAAAAATTATTCATAAACCCCAAGCAGTTTAAAAGTATTGTGCACAGACACATACGAAATCATTATGGAAACACTTTATACATCTTCTGACTAAAGGATGCCTTAGTTCTTAAAACAATAGGAATGGTTTTTTTTTTTCAAATAAATGATTTACTGGATGATGAAGAAATAAATAATCTGTTTTAGTCACTTTATCTGCAGTATTTTTTCCAACTTATTGCATTATAAAATACACATATTTTAAGTTAGATTAGTTTTCTTTGCAATTTATTAGAGCTCCAGTTTAATACATTATGTTAAAGCTAAAAGCAGCAAATTATTGCAGGGTAATGTTTACTCTGTAGACTTTCTAATCCTGTGCTTTCTCAGACAGGTACAGAATTGTCTTGTCCTCATAACCTGGGTGATTATTGCAAGAATTTTTAAATCTGATCATACTAAAGAAATTGAAAAACCTGATTTCTGATTGTCAGTCAATAAAACAGAAGAGGTGATACAGAAGGATTTGACATTTCTACAGTAATTTCAGCTCTTTATTTCTTCAAATCCAATTTTGCAAACAAATGATTAATCCATTTTTCACTGATTGTCCTGTGACCTTGCTAGCCTTCTTCTGCGCGTATGTTTTTGGAAACCTTTGTTCTTCTTGGCCTAGAGATAAAGGAAGTGAGACAATGAGTTGAACAGGATCTCAGGCGAGTAGGAAGAATTCTGTGGATTATCATCTTAAATAATAATTGGCAATGTATAATCTCTGAGCATACTCAGACATTTCACTGCACTTCTCACAGTGGGGCTGTGGTTTCTTTCCACTGTGTCACTTAGCACTTTTGTGTTTGTTAGGCCTTTTCTTTTCCCTTTCAGACAAGTAAAAATTACTCACAAGAACCTTTCTTTCTCCTTTACCTTGTTTTGTCTCTTTAATCACTTTCAGCCCTCTGATTACTCCTCTACTGGACCATCATAGAAGATTCCCAGAGGTCTTTAGGAACGCTTTGCTACAATAAAAGCAATTAGATGAACGGCTTGTAGATTTTTCCAGACTTTCAGGTACAAAAAAAAAAAAAACAAACCAATTTTATAAAATTCCTTAATTTTAAAATATTTTGGGATATGTATTTAGGATGTGTTGAAAGCCAGAGTCTGGCAGCTCCGAAAAGGGAAATAATTGCTACAGAAAGTGCAGTATATTTCAGAGACTGCTAACCAAACCCACGACCAGAACGACAGAAAAATGACTTCATCAAACATGATTTTGGAGAGTCTACTGCTCACAGTCTAGGCTAGTGAAGTCTGTGACATTTCTGTTGAGAATAACAATGTGCCTCTCAGCTACAGTGGGAGATTTTTGTTTCTGCTGAGCCAACATACAAAAAATTTAATATGAATGACTACTTTCTAGACAATACAAAACATACGGGTAGGTATTCAATGTCAATATATAAATACTGTACCCATAACCTTTGTCTGGGGTGAAAAAAGTGACTGTCTCAGCCTACTGAGACATTACCTTCGTCATTCAAGCAAAATTAATCAGTCTTATTTAAATTCACTCATCTACAGTCTGGCACTTAAAATACAGGAAACACCTACAAAGGCATGCAGTGACAGGACAAGGGACAATGGCTTCAAACTGAAAGAGGGCAGGTTTAGATCAGATGTTATGAAGAAATTCTTTGTTGTGAGGCTAGTGGGGCTCTGGACCAGGTTGCCCAGAGAACTCATGGATGCCCCATCCCTAGAAGTGTTCCAGCCCAAGCTGGATGGGGCTTTGAACAACTTAGCTGGTGGAAGGTGGCCCTGCCCACAGCAGAGGCATTGGAACCAGATGGTAAGATCCCTTCCAACACAAACCATTCCGTGATTCTATGATTCTGTGAAATACTGCATTTCTAAATTGGTTGGTGGTTGCTAAATTGAATGGTTGTTGTAAATATGACCCTAGTTAAACCCTGCTTAGACAGGAAAATTAATTCATTTAGCAGAATCCGTTATGAAAACCATTTAGCTGTACTCCAAGTGCAGGCATCTCGCTGTGCTTGAGTCTTGACTAAAGTCCACTAATACAGGCTTCATATCTCACTTGTAGTAATGTTGAATGAGTTCCCTCAGGGGAGTTCCTCTGATGTAAAATCAACCAAAAATATGTCAGAACAAGACATGTTGCATGCTAGTACATCTGGAATCAACAACTGTTAAGTGCAAGCAATTTCCAAATCTTGGTTTGCTAAACAAAAGTTTAAAAGTTTTACTAGCACTGTGTTTTCCATGGAAAGCACAATACTCTAGCTTCCACAGTGAAAGGACAGCATTGTAAAGGCACCTAGAAAACTGGGAGAAATGTGGTATTAATTGCAGCTCACAATGTATTTACCAATAGTGTGATCTGTTGGAAACTGAAAGCATCGCTTCGCTCTCTGAACTTCATGCCTGCCAACTATCTGATAGATGAGGTAGAGCAAGCTTCAATTTTTTTTTGGTTATTTTTATCAGATTCAAAACTAAGCAGGTATTGTAAGGTTATTCCAAGTAGTCACATACTTATTTAAGCAGAAATCAAGAGCCATTGTTAATGCTCTTGGATAATTCAAAGAAGAAAACCAAAAAGAAAATTTTTCCAGCAATTTTTTATCCTTTTTTATGGTTTTACTTTACTTTTTTTGGCAGAAGTTGGCCAAAGGATGTAAAATGTAGTGCTATTTTTGAGAAAGTTCTGGAGAATTTGGTCTTAGTTATGCTTAAAGAGGCCAATTATCAGATGAACCCAATTATCAGATGAACCAATTTATCCACAAATATTTCACATGACATTTAGAATACTTAACTATCAGTTAAACTCAAATTCTTTAATAATTAACTTGACTCTTGTAACAACCTTAGGGCACAATTGCATGCATATCTTCTGTCTGGAATCAATTTGTCACTGATACAAATCACTGCGCTGAAGTCAAGAAATCACGATAACCTACATGGCACAGTTGCTTTGCTCTGAAAATTCCTTTTAAGCTCTGAAACAGGGATTATCATTGCACATATATTTATGAGAGGACAGTTACATGCCTTCTCAGGCACACACCCATTTCCCTTAAAAACTCTTCTGATAAGCTGCTAGGTCTTCTGGGATTTGTTTGATTTTGGTTGTTTTGGGGTTCTTCCCCTCCTCCCATCCCCCACAAGTTTTTGTTTGGAATTTTTTTTCTTTTTCTCTTTCTATTACTTTGATATTCACTTCATTCGTTATTTTATGCTATATAAAACTAAATGGATAAAAAAGCAGCATGCAGGTGGCTGAGCACGCCTTTTACAGTGTGTCTTGAGATATTTCCCAGTTCAAACTTCAGACCTGCGATACGAGGTAATGATTTGAAGTTGTGCAGCTGATGAGAAGAAGACTCCCTACTCTTTTGAGGGCTACTGACATTGCTGTTAGCACGCAGCACTGGTGTGCACAAATCCATGTTATAGCATACCGCCAGCAAGCAACTGATGTCAAGTGTTTCCAAGCAGTGTTCCCCTAAGTTTAGTGTACTTGCTGCACTTAGGAATGAAGATGAACTTTGGATTTTAAACAGCAGCTGCTCCTTCAATGACAGTAGCCATGGATCTTCCAGGGAATTTACTGCTGATGTACAGAAGCATAAATGGATTCTTGGTGAGATCAAAGAAGCTAAAGGCTGTTAAGTTATCCCTGGGTTGATAAGCTTCAACTCTTATCTCCTCTCTGAGCGAAACATTAATTTTAAACAGTAGCAGAGGGGCTCTGATGGTTCCCTGGCCGGTTCTATTTTAGAGGTCTAGGGTTTTTTGACTCCTAATTTTGAAACTTTGCCGGTTATTTTCCAGTGAAAAAGAGGGGGTTTGGGGGCATGATCCAATCACAAGGAAGGTTGTCACTGCACATGTCACTCACAGCAGTGCACTACAAACTTGCAAGCATCTACATTTTCTGTGGTTCAGGTCACTGGAGTGCCATTGCCTACAAATGCTATCTACAAAATGAGAAAATCCAACACATTCTCCCTCGTACTTTTGCAAACAAATCACTAGAGTCTTGGGAGAAGCTAGTGTCTGATCTCCCACACACAGTTTGCATTTCAGCTTTTTCAGCTTGTCTCAATTCTCTTATACTTAAAGCTTTCAAAACATGTGATCTAAACCCTAAACCAAACAAGAGTTTTTAAGGATTCCCATATTTTTTAAGCATTTATACCTAACTAGAATCTGCTAATGAGGGGCAGATTAATTTGGGTTAACCAAGTAGAAAGACACAATCTGTGAAAATACAGAATATCCTATTCCAGCTTTTCTAAAGATTGCAGTGTTCTAATTTTTAGCAACTCCACTGAGGACTCAGTGTCAGTCATGCAGAAAATCCCCTTTTTTATGTGATATTCAGCTCTGTATCTTTTGAGAATAATTCTGATTTTGAATTATATATAAAGTATTTCTTTGGTAAACATTCCCTCCTACATTAGGTACAAAAAGAAGAAAGTATAATAAACTTCAGACCTCCTTAAATACTTCTTTCAGAAGCAGATTCACTTCTGTGCCTGAATACATATAAGTGCTTGTTTTGGATAAATTGATAACATTATGAGTGCAACAAAAAGGAAAATTGAATACAATGACTGATCAGTTCAAAGATGATATTTTCTGTTATCTTTGTTTTCCAAAAAAAAGGATGAGCTTGAAAAAGGCTTGGAAATGGAAAATATCTATTTCAGAGAACATATTGCAGTGACCTCAGTGCTATGGATGCAGATCCCAATAGCTTGTTCAGAATCATCTTGTCCTCCCTGGAAGACCAGCTGAGAAAGGAAACTGTAAAAACAAGCTGTCAGCAAACAAAGGCCAATAACGGTACTTAGGAATGACAGGAAATGCTTTACTGAATGATTAGAAGAATAAAGCAAATTTGTGGTGGTAAGTTACTACTTAAAATCTTGAAAAGCAACTCAAGACTTGAATAAAGACTTGGGCTCTTAACAGAGAATTAGTTTTAACCCTTATCCAGTTTCTTTTGGAGATTTGGGCCATCTTATCCAGATCTGTAAGGAGTGAATCCCTTTGAGGGTGATTCTGGAGCCGGGTGAGCAACGAAAAATTCTGGACCCAAGAAAGCAAAGACTGGTGTCTCTCTGGGGCTGTTTTGGATCAATGGTTAAGAGAAAATATTTTGTCCAGCAGAGCCTTTCAGATGTGTAACTCCTTGAATATGTATGCCTGATAAACAGCACCAAAGGAACATCCAATACAAACCTGTTGATGCACAACCACAACTGGCAGAACCTAGTGGACAGCCATGAAACCCATTCTGGCATTTATAATTTTTGAAACACTTTGCTTAATTTTCTATATTGTCAGTGTAGCCTTCAAAAATTTCTTAATTGTTGGTGTTGTCTACAAACAAACCAGGCTGGTCAGAGCAGTCTCTGTCTATAAATTGTTAGTAATATATAATTTATAGATACAAAATTTTAAAACAAAAGAGAAATAAATGAAAATTATATTTTGAAATGACTGCAGACTGTGGTCCAAGCTGTATAAAAAGAATAGTAGGCTTCACTGCCCAGAGAATAATCTTGACCAAAGTAAATCCTGAAATATTTAAAAACATTACTGAAAGGTGAAAACCTGTGTTGAATTTGGTTGCTACTAACATTCGTGTTGAAATGGAAACGTAGCCACATACTGGAGCGTATACTAATGTGAACTCCAGCTCACACAGTTAAAACACTGATTGTGTTCTGTAGAAAAGATAACAAAAGGCAGGCTAATCATTTAATTAAAGTAATTCCTATGAGTTTGTATACTCTCGTACAGAGTCTGTTGTTAGTTTCTGAGTTGCCTTTAACCCAAAGAATCAGTAAAGAGCCAGTGGGAATGAAAGTTTCTAACACTATACTTGCAAAAGGACTTTGTGCAACACATTGAGGGAGTTAAAATTATAGGCTAAGTAGATTAAGTATTCAATGAAAAATACTCTGATAACGTGCACCTTTGATCTGCAGCAGTGCCCATGGTGACAGCTCCGACCAGAGAGCTCCAGAGGGAAGTTAGAGATTCCCGTGTGAGCGCTTAGAAACTGCTATCTCAGTTATTTTTGATCAATGGATTTAAATAGCGCCTTAACTACACCTGGAATTACTCTAGTGGTTTGAAATCCTAAGTTCTGAAGAATGAATTAACGCTGGAGACACACAGAACCACCAGACAAGAAGGCAAGTGGGCTTGCCTCATGTTTTTCGTAGGGAATGGTGGGCAGAGTGTGCAAACAATGTGTGCCCAAAGTCTTGTGCACTGATCACATTTTTGCTAAGAACTGGCAGCAGGAATGGCTGAGTGTTCTGTGAGGTTGCCTAAAGTGAAGAAATTTAGGCAATTAAATTTTGCAACTTTAGCTGAAATTGCGGAACAAAATCTCATTGATTACTGTGATTTTTTTTTTTTTAGGCTCTTAGGAGATACTAAACCTAATATCTCTGCAAAGGTTTGTTTGAAACACACCCAAGAACAACTTTTTTATGGATTGCAATCCAATGTTGTCTTTTCTTTATGGTGATTTTGCTCATTCCTTCTGCAACATAAATTTTGAATATGTGTTTGAAAGCAAGTTCAAATAAACTGGTGCAGTTCACAAAGCTAAGACTTACTTTCCCAGTATGTCTTTTTTTGCTCATTCACTCCCTCACTCACTTTTTCACTGTCTCACCCCTTCCTTCTTCATAGCTGTCCTGTGGACGTGGCCTTTTGTTACTCAGTAAATTTGAAGACAAAATGAGAAATGGCAACAAAAGGATTGCTAATGTCATGCATGTTAATAATGGTGAGTTTTCTCAGGCACTTTAGAAAAAGCAGTTTGTTAAGTCTTGATTGTTAATGGCATAAAAGCAAACATACCAGTTTACTGGGGAAAAACAAACCCTAAATCTACAGAAACATTAATTTTGCAGCTAAGTATACTTGCATTTTTTTATGCTAATTCCTTTTCCAAAGGCAGTAAGTCTGAACATCAACAGACAGGTATGTCAAACACAGAAAGTCTGTTCCAGTCTGAGTAATCTAACATCTCAATATTTCCCAAAAAGTTATTTAATTCCTTTTATCTTATGGCTCTTATGTTCTGATGTTCAATGTGGTTTGCATAGTCACCATTTCTCTAAAGGGCAGGCATGGATAAGAGCAGTACCTTAAGAGCAGCATCCAAAATTGACAGGGCAATGCCAACAGCCTCTATTTTCCCTCTCTTCCATAAGCTACACGAGGCGCAAAGGTAGGCAAAATACTGCCAGACAATAATCCTGCATTCATTCCCTCATGGTAGCTTTGGTATTTTCCAGCCAGACTGCACAGACATAAATGGCTATTGAAATGCAGGGCAGCACTGAATCAAACAGTAGCTGTTTGGGAGAAGAGAGGATCACAGCAGGAACCACCCAAGGATGACTGCCCAGGGACGCAGGTGTTGCCTGTCATGACAGCATTTTTTCTCCAGTGTGAAAAACGACCATGGCAAATAGGTAATAGAGAGCAACTGGAAAAACTTCTTTTTCATAATATTGTGGACTTTCTGTCTTCTCACATCCTCTTTTTGATTCTAAACTTCTTTGACAGCGCTCTGAATTCACCTAAGTTCAAGGAAATCTGGCCTTATTTGCTATTAGAAGTTTCAGGCGCACAACAAAGTTAATGTAGTTAGCACATTCTACAGCACAACAGATGACCTATGCCTCAAGCAGTTATTCTTTTCCTGATTTTGATTTCTTATCCTCTAACCATTTTATGCTGAGTCTTTGTTATTGCTTTCCAATTTCCAATAATTTATTATGCTGCAGAGAAAAAAAAAATCAATTAGTCACTCAACAGTAAGGAACAGGATTTTGCTGGAAAATGATAATTCTTTTGGTATTTTTCTCATATTTTTAGCATGCAGTTATTTGTGTGCAGAGGTTGACAAAACAGAGTTCCTGAATGCAAATGTCATTTCCTCCTTTCAATTGGTAGAACTTTGATTATCTGATTATGTTTAGGACAAACCCTTGAGTGAAACTGAGGTATATTTTCCCATCATGCAGTACACCCAAGAATAAAGTGCTGTAAGTCATATTTGTGCTCATAGATTCTTGATTTAACCTTTGGTCAGCTGGAAGTGCCCTGGGGTTGTTTTGTGTTACAGTTGGCTCCATCATCTTGTATTGGGGCTCTTACCAGCTGTGAATGGCCCATACAGCGAATTTCACTTTCCTCAGTGGCACAGCTGCCTCTGCATCCACTGATGGGACTGTGCAGGAGACAATGAAGAACTGGTGCTGACTCTGTCCACCAGTCACAGCACATTCTTCACCATTCCTGTAATTTACTGCTAGCACTTCCTGTTAGTGACTGACATTAAAAAGTCATTTGAAATCTGCTTCACTCATCTTTGAATAGCAACTTTCTTCAGATCATACATTCTTTTAAACTGAAGATTATTTACTTCTGTGGGCATTAGAAAGACAGAAAAATAGGAACTGGTACTAGACTCAATAATTTACGAAGAATTTGAGGGAACTCATTCAAATCTAGCATCTATTTACAAATAAAGCCTCCAAATTGTAATGTTGGCTACCTCTGTATAGATTTATCTTTAGGGTGGCACTGTCAAGCACCATGATCCTTTTCCTGGGAAGAAACTTACTGTTGTCTCAAAAGGCGACTGTGTTCCTCTAGCTTTTCTCAACTTCTTTTTCTTATAAGTCAATGATTGAATCAGGAGGAGTTTCAAGCCAACAGGAGAAAATTTATATGAGCTTGCTAAAAAGACATGATACATGCTCTTTTATTCTTACTGAAGTATTTGGCCATCCCTAAGTGTTTGCTCTTCTGTCTGCTTCAAGCATCCTAGTGGGAATGAGCAGAGTACCCCAGTAAAGCTGTTAAAAAAAACAACCTGCAAGGTTAGATTTCTGTCCTGTTCTTTGAGAAGCAATATGTTACATTTTGCCTTGGATGTTGAAAAAGTTTTGCAATCATTTTTGGCTGTTTGCTGCCTACTCCAGGTGCGAAGGGGCAGTTTCTGCAACAGTATGGTTCCCAGGATCTGGACATTGTTTTGGGTTTGAGAGCTGTCAGAGAGGGCATTGGCTGTGTGCAATCTGCAGAGTGCACAGTGGGCTCCATTTCAGTGGGAACTTCAATGTGAGGTTTTTTTGCCGCCAATTTCTCCTTTCTGCAACGAAACCTCCAAATTCTGGCACTTAGTTAAAGGGACAACACTTGTGTGTGGAGTAATGAAAGACAAGTCTGTTTAGGGAGCCTCAGCTTGTTAAACCGGACGTGGAGAGTTATCTCTGCAAGTACAAGTGATCACAAGTGATCCCAGAGCTGACCTGGAAAACCTATCAAGTAAGGGGTCCTAAATGATAATACCAACATTTTTATGCACTGTTCTGACTTCTGGCAACAAGCTATGGCAATACAATAGAAATATTTCCTCTAGGTGGTCTCCCTAATGTTATATTTTCTTTCCCCACCTGGGGTGTTTCAGGGTCGGCAGGGGTCATAAATACAGACTCCTGGGGTCTGGATTTATTCACGTGGATTTGCACAAAATCCATGATACCATTCAAAATAAAATGGTTGACCAATATAGAGTTTGATTGATTTTTAAAATTTCTTATTCAGGACCTGAAATCAGCAAAAATATTGGCACTCAGTGGGAGAGATTTCATGTATCAGCTTTCATTTCTCATGGGTTTTAGGGTTATTACTTCTTATTTTCAGATGGTCTTAAAATGAATTATTTGTAGAGTAATATTTAGTGGCAAGTTTGTCCTTTAACTGTCCATTTTTTGCTTTCTTCTCATTTTTTTTTATGGTCACTGACAAATGTATTGGGAAAATGATATTTGCTTTAAAAAGCAGACATTAATCTAAGATCATTATCTTGAAAATAGGAAATTTTAGGGTTCTTAATGGAAATTTCACTTTAAAATCTTTACATTCATTTCTAAGGCAGCCTTTTTAAGCTAAACCCATGGAACTTTAATGATCTTGCAGAAACTGAATGGAGCAATACGATGGCAAAACTGCAAAGACATTGTATTCGAAGTAATTTGCTCTTGAGGTAAAGGTGAAAATTTCCTTCTTAAAAGTAATATATTCATTCTACATAGCCAACTGAAAATGCCAGCTGAAAATGTGTGTAAGATAAACTGATGAAGACAAGCTCAAGAAATATGTCCTCCTTTTGAGAGGTATTTCTGAAAAAAGAGTCTGAAAGAAAAGTTTTTAAAGAGATTCCTTTTTCCGTGCTTGCTGAGATGTGATGAGAGAAGTTGCTTTATTACGACCGCATATCAGAAGGAGAATTGTGAAGCCATGGTATCTCATGGCCTTGGAGATTAACAAGTTTCTCATTCTCCACTGTCTTTCATTTCTGTAAAAACATCCACACCTGTAAATTTACCAGTTCAGGATGGCAGTGCCTTATATTGCTTATGCACAGGAGAAAGCAACTTCCCAAAATTCAGTGGGTGGAGATCCAGACCACCCTGAAAACAAACGCAGAAGCATCACTTTGGTGAACAGTGGTCTGCCTGAAGTGTTCCGTAAAGACGATGACATCAGGTATCTGGGTGAAATCTGAAGCCAAGGAACTGCTGGAAGAGCTAAGATTACTCCTAGTGATATGGATTTTAAAGGCAAATATGGAGGTGTAATTTTCCCTTGATTACTACTTTTTTTTGTAAATACTTTTTCACGTTAATACTTGAATCGCTGCCCATATCATTCCTGAACAGGACACAGGACATACATCACTTCTCAATCTTCACTTGGTTGCTCATACTTTTGTAGGTTTTGTTACCTTTTTACCAAGTTCATATTATCAGTCTCTTATTATGGAAAATGGATGTAAGTAAAAATTCATGATTCCTTGATATCTCTTGGTCTACATTGAATGGTCAAGTTGAAGAGTTTTCTCTTTCAAATAGAACAGAAACATTGTGATGTTGTGTTGTTTTATTCTGTTGTTGTTGCCGCTCATTGACATTTCTTGATCTAGTTGTGGGGTAAAAAATATTTCTGCATGCTGGAATCCAGACTCCAGTTTGGTTTCTGAGTCCCAGGATTTTTTGAGGTAAGCAGCACACTTTTGTGACAGAGCCCAGGAAACAACTCTTAGTAATACAGATTACAAAGATGTTTATTCCTTCACACATCTTGTTTAGTCACTTAAAAATAACATGATGTGGCATTTCAGTATTTATAGCTTTCCTCTTCGCCCTTGTGTCCCTGTGTATTAATTAAAGGTACATTAACTCAAAGAGATTTTTTTTTTTTTTCATATTGCTATAGCAACATACTTCCTCGAACCAGCTCCAACTAGTAAAAAATAAGAAGTTGAAAACCTTTATCTGAGGTCTAACAATTTCTGGTTTTACTTGTCTATGGTGCTAAAGCTGAGCAGAAGAATCACCAAGAGAACATCAGAGAAATGATACACTATAGAAGGAGAAGCAAGCCTCTGTTAGGGTAGGTAAAATTTGTTATCCTCTTCATCGGCTTTCTGAGTGATAAAAACCTCACCCAACTTCCCAAATTATTCTCTCTGTTTCCATAAGAGATCATTCCCACTACTTTTCCCTACAAGCCTCTCCTGTTTTATATGCCAGAAGAGCACTTTTACAAGTTCAAAATTCCAAGGCTGTTTTGGCATCATTTGCTAAAATGATAATTTACTTTTACTTGTGGTATTGTGGATGAGAAAGGACAGATATTTTGCAGTAGGTTTGCAGGTTATTACAAACATTTTAATGTCATGATTCCTTTCTGGTTTCAATGGACAAATTACCTTCTGAGAAACGGCTTCTTCCTTTCCTTTGCCTCTATTTCTTTTGAAAGATTTTTTGTGCAATTCTTATCTAATAGGTAGGTAGGATATACGGTATGATGGAAAGCAAACTTTGGGATTTACTGCAATCAAACCAAAGACTTTTAAGTGCTATATCATTGAGGATAGGAAGGAATTTGTTGGAAAAGAGATATCCTCCGGCTAAATACTAAACATTACAAACAAACACTTTTAACGTCCTTCGTGATGCCAGAAACACAGAGGAGGTAATTGCGGACAGATTAATTTTTTTTTTTTAATTAGAAAATAAATCTCTCCTGAGAAAAAGTACCTACAAGTATTTGATTTTTTTTGTAGAAACCCAAAAGGAGAATGACACACTGGTGAACTATAAGGTCAGATTGTGCCAAATTATTTAAATTCTAAAAAATAGCACAATGATAGAGAAAAGAATTTTCATGTACTCCATATTTGAAAGTATATGCTCTATGATTCTATGATAAGTCACTTTGTTTCTTTAAATAGGAGTATCTTAAACGAAGTGTGCCTCATAATTTAATGCCAAATTAAATGGTATTATCTTTTAATATCTGGGGATGGCAGAATTCCCCTTTTTTCTGTTTGCAAATAGTTCATGTAGCATTTTTCATTCTGCACATATTTTTATTTCTAGGCATCCATTGTGTACCATAGGTAAGTCATACATTAACTGTTTATTTTAACTGTTTAATAAACATTATATACGATACTTTTCCATAATTTTACTGGAACCTTAAAATAAAATAAACAAACAAATTAAAAATATGACTAAGACAACATATTAGTTAGTCACAGCGCTTATCTGAGCTGTATAAAATGCAGTAACTGTAATATCTTGTTAGTAAAGGCACTTAGCACAACTTGAAGGGGAAAATAACTAATGGAAACCATTTAAAGCACAAACCATTACATTGCTTGGGACTTGCTACTCTTCATATGTGAAAATATAAAGAAACGTTTAGTTGTATAATGTGAATTGTACTAATTCCAGGCCTGTTTCTTGATGAGTTCAATTCTATTGATGGATTTCCAAAGTTAAACCCCCTGCTTTAGTTCTCCATTTTTTTCAGTTGGTTTGTACAGGAGGAACTTTGCTTAAATGATAACTCTGCTACTAGATGTTTTTTCCTTTCCTTCCATATGCGATATGGAAGAAGCAGAACTCAAGATTCTTGAAATACAGATGATAAGAAAGTAATTTCATCCTGAGAGAAATAGGAGAGGTACAAAGAATGAAAATGGTAAAGAAGAAGGGTTTATAGGAAGAAGCTAAACACTTGGTAGCAACATTGTGTTTTCCTGTAGTGGGGAAGAGGCCAGCTGACCAACTGGCTCAGAGCACTGCTGTCCTGTGACTATCCTGTGTGCTAGACACACTTGTTATACCATCATCTCTCCTGTGGTGCTCCATCTGTTAAAGCCTTGTCTGTGTGCTCCTGGAATGTTTAGTGCAACATCAGGTAGAACTGAGCAGCTGCTTAACAGTTCCAAATCATCCTAAATTGCAATTTGAGGTGGATTGAGATGGGCGGGGTTGGTGACTGCTGCACTAGAAGAGTCATTGATGCAGCATCTGAAGTTCTGAAAACTTGTTTCCCTATTATTTGAGCAAGAAATTTTAGCCAGGAAGGGTGAGAAATCCACAAAGAAAACCCCTATAATGTACTTTAAACCTTGATATTTCACCTGAATAGCATAAGAAACATGAACTATTACTGAGACAGAAGGTCAGGTAGATCTTCACTGCAGAGAGCTGCCGTGGCTCTCCGAGACACTGGAGAAGGTTGCTTAGGGTACCGAAGCCTCGGCTAACAGCCATCATAGAAAACAGGGTCCCACATCCTGTCCTTAGGTATTTCTGTTATCATTTATTGCTGGATATAAGATTTTATTTGGTGGTTTTTTTTTTTTTTGCAGCTGTCTTGATGCCACGGTTGATGTTAGTACTGTGAGAGCCAGCATTATTGCCTGAGGTAGGTTTAGTCTCATATGCTCTGTGACCTTCACGCTGGGAGCTTCATCACCACCAACGCCAACCTTTTTCAGGGAATTTACAATGTTTCTACTTGTCATTGTTTGAACATTTCCAGTCACTTAAGAGGAAGAAGTCACAGTGTAGAATGAGTGAGGCTGTTGCTTGGACACAAATGGCTGTTGTCTGGACACTGATAAATCTCCTAAGGACAGTTTTTCGTACTGCAGAAGAGTAAACCCTTTGATTCTCACTATTTTTTATTTATTAGAAAAAAAAAAACAAAACCACCCACCACTTTTGAGCTTAACTGAAAAACAGTGCTGAGTACCAACTCTTGTGTTCCAGACAACAAAGCAAGAGGAAAAAAAACAACAAAATTTTAGTGAAGTGTGATCACACCACCAGTATTGTGCTTCAGGAGCCTTGGATTCATGTGAGTTAAGGATTTTTCCACTCACAGCTTCCAAGGATGGAAATCTATTCATGACTATGACTCCTAAAAAAGGTCTCTATTCTTTGGGGGTCTACATGCAAGGGAGCAATCTATGTTCCCACTGTAGTCAACGGAGATCATGCATTCAAGACAGTTGCCCTCACAGAGGTGCTATTGTGTTTTTCGAGTTGTCCTAGAGCTTCCAAGACATTCATGTTGTCAGGTATGATGTGGGACCTATGAAAGACCAGAGTCCCTCTGCACAGCTGACTGAAAGTAGGCAGAGGTAACCTTGGTCTTCTGAAATGGCATTTTGTGTCTTTGTTTAAACAATTAACCTCAGTCTTAGGTGTGAGCTTTAGAGAGATATTAATTTCTTGTGAATCTCCATTAACTCTATTCATATGTCCAGCCCTGGAGTAGGTATTTTGGATATCACAATGAAACTCAAAGAGTAATAGATTTAAGCATCTGAACTGAGCCCTAGATATTCGTGAATTGTAATGGGACCTTGAACGTGAGCATGAATCTGAGTGTCCTGTTCTTGAAAGAAATGCCATCTAAAGTGCCCAGCCATTTCCATTTGCCAAGCTGTAATCATTAGGAACCAGATGTTTTTCTGTAAAAGAAGGAAAAAGCGCGAAAGCCCTGATTCAGCAATCTCAGTTGTCCACGAGAAATATCAAACAAATAAAATGTTAAACCAAAAGACATAGCTTGGCACTAGCTGTAGACTAATTTGGCCAACTTTTAAAAGTGATATTGCTGCTCTGGTCAAGGCCTCTGGGTAGAAAGTGCTAGTACTATGAAAATAACCTCCATATACCTTGCACATACCCTGTATACACACACCGTAATTGTACTCTACAAACTTTACTGAGTTCTGGATAAATATCCCATCCCACAATGCTACTAGGAAAGGAAATTTTTATAGGGCAGGTTGGCAGTAGCTGTTTTGCTTATATGTCGAAGTGTGTGTCAGTACCTCACAAAACAGATATGGAATTTTGGTTTATGAGTCACCCTTTTCCTTCAGCACAACTGTTGTCCATGCTTTTCAAGCTACTAAATCAATCTCTCTCTCTCATAAATTTCTACCTCTCTTTTCTGAGACTTTGTCTTTCTCCACAATTTTTCTTCACTGATAAATGCCTGAACTGTATGGTGGGAAACTTGAAGTGGAAAAATTTTAAGAAATCATCAAGATTGATTCTCTTCTCATTGCCAGGCTGCTCTGTTATTTTATGTTCTGGTGATTATGGGAGTCCATTACTTATGTATCTGATTTTATGTCAGTCTGGAATGTAGAATAACAAAAAATAGGTGGTTCCTTTGTCCCCATACACAGGATGTTTGTTTAATTCTAACTTCAACACTAAGTCAGATGTTTGTGGTACTTGTGTTTTCAAAGGCTCTCAAGTGATACAGTGGTGCTTCTTGCTGTCTTTACATGAAAGGTAGCAGTTTTACCTGCTGAAAGGCCTTTTGAGAAGATATAATATTTCATAATGCAGAGGTAGGAGGCAGCCACATACCCAACTGCAAGTCAAAGAGCTGTATGAGTCTGAAAAAGAAGAGCAAAACATAAAATTTTTGACCCTATTGATTATTTTACTCTTCAGTGTATTACTTCATTACCTCTTAATGTTTCAAAACATCTAGCAGCTTTGTTGGTGACCTTCACTGGAATTTGATCTTTCATCTTAGACATTCTTAGCCAACAGCCCATCAGTATTAGCAGTTTGAAGGATTTGGCTTGGTGAAAGGGATGCTTTTAAAGTTTTTTTGGAAGGCACTAAGATCCAAATATTTTTTTTTTTTTCATCTTGCTGTAGTGCTGAAGCAATTAGCTGAAAGTTATATGTACAAAATGTTCTGAGATAATGGGTGCCTTGCTAGATCAGGTGACATTTTTATAGCAGACTTCTGCAGTACCAACAAAGGAAGTGCTCCTGTATTGACAAAGGAAGTGTGTCATTACTGCTGTGACTGTTTCACTATTTGAATAGAAAGGGTCAACATGCTGTTCCCAAGGCTGTCAGATATATACAATACTTTTAGTTGTTTTTTACTCTTTCAGTATACAGCTGGAAGAGAGAAAAGTGACAGGGTTCCAAGCTTGCTCTTTCCTTCTTATTCACTGCAGGAGTAAATATAATGACAAAAATTTCTGCATTCATGGCTGGCATAAATCTCAATGACTTTTTGCTAAAGAGACAAGGGAAATAGCTGTTTCAGAGACCTCTCAACTTTTGTACTTCATGTTTTAGGATGATGGAGTATATAATATAGCTGTCTGTAATATAGCCTATATAAAGTAGGAGGATATAAAACAATGTAGTTCTTGTTAGCAAGGGATATTATATACTTTATGACAGGAAATAGAAAAAACACTCACATGTAAGAGTAACTCAGGTGCCTCACACAAGGCTGCAATAGTGCACTGTCCTCACGCAGAATTGCCTCTGTTACTTTATGTAAATAAACATGTATTACCCTAGTTACGTCCATAGGTAGGCAACTTTAGCAACAGGCATTTTGTTAGGATTTGAAGATTAAAAGAAAATTTTTATGAAGACACACAATTCCACGCTCTCTTCAGTTTGTCTTTATCCTCGCTACACAGTGACCATCTGAGAGTGCTGTATTCCAAGCAAGCAATTGTATGTTTAAACAGAAGCTTTCCTTCATGTTAACATTTAAATTCCTTCCCCTCCACCAAGCCTCAGGCAAGGCTTTCTTTGGGTCTTTTTTGCAACACTAGCCTACGCCATGATGAAGTCTATCCATTCATGTGACACAATATAGTAATCAGAAGTAAATTGCACCCTTTAAAATTACCATCCTTAATCACAATACCTAAAACAATGTTGTAATTGCTGTCATAGGAACATGGGAAAAAATAGACTAGTCATTAAACAAATACTGTAATCACTAATAACAAGTAGCATGTGAAATAACAAATTTCTACTAATCACTAACCTAGAGCTGTAGTGAAAACTGAAGATTCTCTTTCATAGAGTAAACTGGCTGCCTACAGCTAGAAAAAGGCATAAATTTGCAAAAATATTTTGCCCATTAACAGGTTCTGTCCTGTGTTTTGCACAGTTGTACGTTTGCCTACATATATATATGGGTTTCTATACACAGCAGTTATACAGCTGTGCTTGAATTTCTCCTTTGGCTCCTGACCTCAAGTAAGCTTATCAAACTCAAATTTTGGGGAAAAACCATTAGATTTTGTCCTGGTTTTGGGGAAAAAGCATTCAGATGCTAGTCATCTGCATCGTCAAACCTTCCAATTTAAAAAAAAGAAAATTCACGTACGGAAACTATATCATATTAGAAACAAAAGGTGTTAGGGCCACCTTTTTCATGTTGCTCACACATTGTTTAGTCAGAGAGGAGGAGAGCATTGGACAGTGAGGAAAAGAAAAGAAAAAGATATACCACTAAATTTGGCATGATCTTAGAAGGGCTTCCTTTGAGGGATAAGGCCAAGCTATAAAGAAACCTGGGAGCATTAATACCTGTTTTTTCTGTGTTAGAGATGCTCAGCTATAACGTTAGGAAGCCGAACATTTGAAGTCTTGTTATCAGTGCAGAATGAGGCAGAGCTGGGCAGCTGTGGGCATCTTCTAGCTGTCAACAGATGTTGTTTAGTCTTAAATCCCACAATTGCCAGAAAATGATCCTTCCCTCCATAGGTAGTGAGGAAACTGTCAGTCTAGCTGGCTACATTTTCTGAAGTAAGGGAATCTGGTTCTTCATTCATGTTAGAGCACAAGCTTACATGGCATTCATGAGGACCACTGCTGTGATTTAAATTCTGTGATTTTAATACTACATAGACTATGAGTCTAAGCATCACTTTGTGCCTCTAAAAAAATGGAAAATGGCCTTCAGATCTTTCCTTTGCATTTGTTTTCTCATTGAGAAAGAAGATTTTACACCAGAAAGTTAGTCAGCAGAAGTCTGATTTATACATGGCCAATGTATACTTTGAAGGAAGGTAATAGAGACACTAAAGAGCAATTAAACTGGAAAAAAAGTATTTTTATTTTTGGGGCCCTACCATTGGTGTTTTTAAAGGCCAGAGGCTGGAGCGTTCTCACCACAAACTGTTCAAAGGCACTGAGCTTGTGTAAGACTGTGGGAAAAAGGATTAGGTGGCCAGAAGTTTTGTCATTCAGCTCACTATTTGCAGCTTGGTTATTATCTTCAAATGTGTAAAGGAATAAAATGGACTACCTGCACTCTTTTTTTTTCCAAGGGTAGGAAAGAAAGTGGGGAAGAATTTTGACCTCTTTTTGTCTCTATATCTTTTTGTATTTTTCTGATAAGATTTTCCTGCTTGGAAAACCATCCTTTTGCAAACCAAACAAACATTTTCTTTCTTGCATCTGCTCCGACATAGATGGGCAGGCAAGGTGTATCTCCCACAGCTGCCTGCCCCCTCCAAGCTGTAGGGTCAGGCTGTGGGAGGCTGAGATATCTCTGCCCAGCAGGACCTGTGTCTCCTGCAGATTCCTGACATGCTCTTACCCTTGCTTTGATTGAGAGTAAGATGAAGGAGGCAGTGATGACTTTTTTTTCATGGGTTTCTCAAGTTTTTTTTCAAGCAGGTGATGCTCACTAGCCAAAACTATCCTAAGGAGAGCTGAGACGATTAATTTCTCCAAAATAATTTGGAGAGGGATACCATCAGCTTGTTGGGAAATTATCCAGGTGGGCAGGCATGGGCAGGGAATGACCAAGGGAAGGTTTATGAGTCATTTGAGTATTTCTGTTATTTTCACAAATTAGTTATCACCCTGGAAATTAGTTCATTCCACCCTGTGTGGAATGAAGCAGGGATGGAGGGTCGCTTTTGAAGTGAAAATGCTTTCCTCCACTTCCTCATCAATTGACTTCACCAGGACAAATAGATTTTTGCTCAAGCACACCTGAGATTTTTGCTCAAGTACACAGGGTAACTCCTGTTTTTTTCCATTTTTCTCTATTCAAAACAAATGAAGAAAAAAAGCCCCAAGAAACAAGCAAAAAAACCCCTCATACAAAATACTTATTAGCGTGTTATGCAAATGACACATTAACTTTTATGTGTCCAAGTAATCTTTCATGAACCACAAACAAGTTCTCATTTTCTTCCAGTTATTTCTATTTCTCCCTTTTAGTGGTGAATTCCCCAAGTTATAACAAGCCAGGTAGCCACCTCCAGTCTTTACAGCAGTGGCTTTTAAAATATTCAGAATGAGTAATTTGTTTTTAATGATCTGTAGCACTGAAACAGTTTAGGCAATGTGCTTTATACTCTGCAGAAAAGTTCTCCTTGGTCCCTAAGGAAAAGTAGCATTTTTTCAGGCTGAGCCAATTTTGTCAACGAAAATGTCTGTTAAAAAGGGAGAGCTACAGAGAAGCAGACAGAGCAGGGCAACGAGTGTTAAAAGCAGTTACTGAAAAGGTCCCTGGAGACATTTTAAAACAGAATACATTGAGGCTGATTTTTAATTGATTTGAAACCTCTCTGATCATTTTTATGTAGAAAAGGTTGGTATGAAACATTGTGAAACACGAGTTTCCTTAATCATTTACACAAATGGGAACTTAGCACACTGTGTTCATATATAGGTGAAGTACTCAAAATAAAAGCTGTTTCAGAACTAACAAAAACCATTGACAAGTGCATCTGCCATACAGAAACTGCTGTTAATAAAAGAAGTTGCATCCCATGATGTCTTTGAGAAAGATTTTGCAAAAACAGTTTTTGAAGACTAAATAAGATGTAAGGAACATGACACAGGAAAGGCATTTATTGGTCATTGAGCATCTGAGTAGAGGCCTGTTTAGCTGTCTCCAAAGGATGTCCCAATCTTTCCTACAGTTTTAGAGTTTATGTTGCTTATATACCATTTATTTTATCAACTGAGACAAATCATTGGACTTTACCCTTGATACCTGTACTTAGCTCAAAAGAAGTATACACGCTGTCATATATACCTATGTTTTACCAGACCAATCAGATCAATATGCTTTCTTTCAATTATCTATTATCATTATTATTATTTTTATCATTATTTCTTTCAATATTTTTTACAGAGTTTCAGTGTTTGAGCACCATCCTGCTCTCTCTTATCTGCATGGTTGCAGACCTTTGGCCTCCTCATGGTTTTGGGAGCAGAGGTGCTCTCTGGCTGGAGGCTGGTGCACAGAACTGCTTGTTCCTGTCTTTGCAGAAGGATTATATTTACTGATGCTAAAAATGTCTTTCCCTACCTGCAGCCTAAGACTTTTTCCATATTCTCATCAGAAGATGTTACTAAACTCTCTGTCCTTCTGTAGCAGATTCACTTAATTCCGTGCAGTCTTTTGTGGTAAGCTTCCCTTCTTTCTTTAGTCTGGAAGACACTTTAAAAACAAAGAACCTACAATTCTTCTTATTTTGGAATATAAGCACTCTTTCTTCTGTCAGGCTGAGAAACACCTTACAGTCTGGCACAGCAAAACTGGACTCAGGGAAGCTGTGTTCCCTTTTTTCCTTCACAGTAGACTTCTGTGCCAGAGAAAATGGCCAAGACCACCAAGCTTAGGCATAGGGCTGACAGGATGGGATTACACAGGGCAGCTCTCTGACTGTTCCAAACAATTCCGACTGGAAGCGCAACAGTTCTGAAGGATATGTGCAGAATTCTTCAAAACATAAAACTCTGGAAGCCATCTCAGAATCAAGGCAGATTTTTTTTTTCATTCTATTCCTCTCCTGCACTGATTTCGCCGTCTCTAGCAGTTTCGGTACATACATCCTGTACACTATGAATACAAATGCTGTGTAGTGAGATTCTACTTTCTTTAAGTTATCAGAAGTGAATCATGCTAATTTCTTATATAGAAAATAAAACAAGGCTTAAGATATTTGGATAAATTCAAATTGAAGAAGTTACTCTATCTCACCACCTGTTTGGCTTTTCAAAATCTTTTCGTTTCAAGATTAACAGAGATAGCAAAGGATACTATTCATCAACTGAATAGAGAATTAAACACCAGCAGTAGAAAACATGTTTACATTAGCATTATAAAAAATGAGCTTTTTATTTTTATTTTACTGTTGAGATGACAGTAATAATAGATGTGAAAAACAAGTGGGAAGTGACTCAGGAAATCTCCATGTAAATTTTATTTGTGAAGATGTTAATATTTTCATTAAATGGATGGAAGAAAACCATCATAAGAATTCTAAACATAATTAAAATGCTCAACAATTTCAAGACAAAGAAATTTTCTCTAGGAGAAAAAAAAAGAAACTCTATGTAAGTCTTGCATCAGAAGACTGGTAGTCTAAAATTTTAAATTCCAAAAAAAATCTTCTCAAATTTCCTTTTAATTTTTTTCTATTGAAGACAGTATTTCATTTTCAGAGAATTTTATACATACTAAAATATAATTTAAAATTATTTCCAGTTTTCTATAGTTTACTGCTTTTTTTTTTTCTGACTAAAGCAAATGTGTGATTGCATTCCTCTAACTGCTACTTCTCTCCAGTGTGTCTAAACTATTATTTTGAATGTCATTGTTTATAGATGCATACATTTCCAATCTTAAAATAGAAGTTTGCATTTTGGCTGCTCTCTGAGGGTAACTGCAAAATGCTGTAGAGCACTTAATATTCCTAAATTAGCTAGTTGGAGCATTTTAAGCTCAGAAAGAATTGTTTTCTCCTTGGCTGAAGAACTTAGAAAATATTTGAATTATTAGAATGAAAAACATGAAGCTGTGGTCCCTTGGGTGCGAGAGAATGTATTTATTTTCTCAGAGAAGAGGGAAAACGAATTCATCACCAGGATTTGTGTCATTTACACCTAGAGGGAATAGGGAGAACGTGAATAGCCCATCACAACTGTCAAAATGTGAATGACATTAATTACAATCAAGAACCAGAAGCAGATGGATTTTACCAACAGTGAGACATAGAATGGGACATGTAAAAATAAGACAATTATACACTGAGAGAGAGCTGGCATGAATGGGCAGACATCCCTCTCCCCTGAAAGAGCAGACTTCATACTCTTTATGGTGTGTGCTTGCATGTCCACTGCTGGCCTTCTCTGCTTTGCCTGCTGTCATTTTGCCCATCTGCATCATCAAATTTACAGGTCTGTAATTTGTGGATTCCTCCTGAGCCCCCTCTTTAAAAATTGTCAAATTTGGCACATTCCATCCTTTCAGCACCAAGGTTAGCTGACATGATACACCACGCACAGCAATTAGCTTAGCAATCACATATTTTAATTTCTTCAGATTTTGGATTAAAAAAACCCAGATGTTAGCACAGCTGCAAGCCATTTTTCCTCTATTGCTGTCACTTTACCTTACTTTTTCTAAAAACTGGTCGGCTATCACCCCATCATCATTTTGGTAGACCACTGGCAACAGCCTTTAGTTCTCCTTTATCTGGATTCAAAACATATTCGTCAGCCAAACTGTGGAATGTATGACTTACTTCCAGCTTTCCCTGCTCAGATGTTACTTTTTCTTTTGTAAGTCTCACTGATTCTTCTGTTTAAACACACTGATGTTGAAGAACAGGGGAACAGAATCCCTTCCACAGTGGTCTTTTTAAATAGTTGTAATACATATACTGTAAAAGACAACATAAAACTAAATGCCTTGGGAGCATTTTACCCATTTAACCACTGCTTCTTAATGTTCTTCTAACCAGCTTCCTCAGCCTTATCTAGCTCTAGGTTCTGAAGTTAAGTGCTCCCAAGGGGGATATTTTTGTTGTAGCTGTTCTTTTCAGCTGTGGTTACCTTCAGTTCTGTGTCACTGCAAGCAGGTTTTTGGAAAGGTTTGATCTCTCACATCACATCAGTACTTTCTGTACAAAAATGTGATGTTGCCGAGGGCAGAGGACCAACAGCAGTATGACCTTCTCTGTGATAAAAGGGACAGTCGGAGCCTAAAGCTAAGTAAATTTACTTTCAAATTGCTTTAGATGTGCAGAAGAAATATACTGCATGACAGTTGCATAATGGGACACTTGCTGATCATATGTCAGTGTCCCATATTTGAATACGACAAATGCATTTTTCTGCAGAGTTATCTGTTGCAACACAAAGATGCTGTGTGTAAACATAACCCAGGGTTCCATTTTGCATCAGGATGCTAATGTTTTACCAAACATAATAAAAGACTACGTGATTTTATCATAATGATTAATTGCTGAATTATTATACAAATATAAAAGCTTATCATACCAAAACAGACATTGTCTTAAATCACATATTTGTTCTAAGAAATTACAAACTTTAGCACATATTATTTACAAAGCCAAAGAGGATTTAAGTGGTAAAAACCTTTTTATCAGCGAATAAAAAAATCACAGAAGTGATTTTAACATGAACCTCAGGTACTGCAGTACCTACATGGCAGACACCAAAGGCTGTGTGACAGGAGGACACACTACAGGCAAGCTGACCCAGCCGGCATCGAGCTGTGGTCCTGAGCAGCTGTGAGCAACTTTGTGTGTGAGAGTGACAGGACGTTAATCGCAAAGAAATGTCATGGGTTTAGTCTTCAATAGTGCTTACCCGTGAAAATAGGTATAATTATCAAATTCTCTCTCTGGGGCTAATTCTGAGAACATTCTAATGCTACCCATGAGAGCAGTCTGTGTACATGTGTACATATAAGTACTGTTAGAACTAATATGAGAATTCCATTACTTTCAAACTTTTACATGGAGGGCTTTCCTTTTACTGAGAAAAATCATAAAAAACAGTAACTCTTCATGGCAGCTTTTATTTCATAAAAACTATTTCAGGTTGCATTTTCCTAGGAGGCAGTCTAATCCTCACGTTAAAAATATAAGTGATCCTTCTTGGGAAAATAGTGAGGAGACAACTCGCACTGTAAGCAAAGACTAGACTTCTACAGGGGACAACAACCCAGGCTTTTGATCATTTATTTTCTCATTCCTATTTTTTTTTTTTATATTTCCCCAATAAGACATAAGAAAGCAAAAACAGAAGTGCAGTTCATCTATTTTATGTTGTCTCTGTAGAAATCTGTACCTTATTCCTGCTTCAATTCTCTGTCGTATTTCCATCCGAATTGAAGAACTGGGCCCCTCTATTCAACAGCTAAGACTAACTCTATTAAGAGGAGTGAACTGCCTCTGATTTACTTACCTGTGTAAGCAATAACACGCTTGTACTGCCATCCACCTGGTCTGGCTGAAGAGCAAGTAGGTGCTCTAAAGCATTTGGGAAAATGTGATCAATTTTCATTCTTTCTAGTTATATTCTTTCTGCAGAACTCTCTAGGCCTGCTGAGGACATGGGACAAAAACAAGTGAATATCAAGGGGGGTAGCTATTTCTATGTGAGAAAGAAGGATAAAATTATTAGAAAAAAGTCTTTTCATCTGAGTCTTCTAGGCCAGTTTTCAGACCTAGAAGATTTAGAAATCTTGTGTTCTAAACAAAATTTTTTGTTTAGACTTCCCAAGGTTTTAGAGTGAGAATATTTCAGATATTTTGTAGTTAATTAGGAGTGATATTAACATTCATGGTAATAAAATGTGATTAAATAATTTTGAAGTCAGGTAGGCAGTTAAAATATGTAGAATGTGAGGAATGGTAAATGCTATTTGCTAGGCAGGATTAAAGAAATAACTGAGTTTGTGACAATGACCCCCAAGGGTTTGAGATGTGTCTAACCTATTTATAACATTTTATTCTCCTCTTAAGAAGCATATCTTTACTGGAAAAATAATAAAATGAAATTCAGCCTGATGTGGGGAGGTTAGTTTTAGGGACTCTTGTCCCTGCTGGCAAGTGACTCAGATGATAAATTGCCAGTACAAATCATCAGACTGATGCTTGGCAAGAACTGGAGCTAGCCTTGCTCAGTACTTTTTATTTAAAAGAAAAACACATATTTTTTTTTATTTCTAAGGAAGAATGCTGCAGAAAAAATTAGGCAGATGGCCTGAGGAAAGGAAGAAAATGGTCTAAAAGGCTCCTTTGCGTCTCAGCCAAGACCAAATCTGAATGGTAATGATGTTGGGAATGGGAGGGAAGAGAAGAAAATGACCCTGCTCATTGTAACACAAGCTTCCAGGTAGCTTGCATATAGCATTCCCCAGATTTTTGTGCAATTGTTGTAACAATGGCAAAGATAGACTCCACTGCCTCCTGTTATATCAAGATGAGGGGCACAGTCCGATAAAACTTGGAAAAGGAGTATTTTTAGTTTAAAGATCTGAATTTAATTCAGACCAGTAAGTGCATGAACTTCTTGGGAACAAGCCAAGAGTTTCAATCCAGCAAAATGACATCCATTGCAAAGGAAACTGGAAGCTCTCCAGAGCTGCAGGGAAATCCTACAGTCTGTTGAAACGGAAACGTATTGTAAATATCTCGGCTTTGAGAAGCCCTGGTGGTGACACAGCCAAAGACCCCAGCCAGCTTTTCTGGAGGGCTGCTCTGCTGAGCGAACCTCCAAGGTCTACAGCCACAGGTCTTCCAGAAGCACAAGCCTGAAGATGCTAGGGACTCCAGAAAGGAAAAGTTGAAAAAAACAAAACAAGGTGTTCTCTGAAGTTATGGAAAATTTCGCAGTCAGGTTGTTCTTTTGGGAATATTTTTGCTTGTAAGTGGAGTAAAATATCTGAGTCCCCAAATCAGTATTCATACAGATAGAAAGTCCTGTCCTAGTCAATAAAAACCTAGCTGAAGAGCTACAGCTGGGCAAAATAATTGCCAAGAGGGTCTCGACTCTTGTTGCTAATAAATAAAGAATGTCCTAAACTGTTACCATAAGGACAAGGGTCTTACTGGGCTTCTGTGAAACTGAAAAAAAAACCTTAAACTGTCTAGATGTAATAAGTAATCCAGGCAGATCTCTTTGAGAAAGCAAAACAGCAAATATTTGCTAAGGTGAAACTTTCAGTGAAGTTCATACTCCGTTCCAGTGCTTCCCTGTTTATGCAGGCTGTCCAGCCTTCTGGAATACATAATCAATTACCTACCAGGACAAACCATGACTGTCTGAAGCTACAAGAGCCTGCTGGTCTCTTTCCATATAAAATGAAAATAAAAATGCAATCCTTTGGTGGAGTTTCAGTCAATTTCTTCAGGCACTGGGTGATTAAAAAACAGTGCTGGGTGAGATGGGTGCTTATTTTTGGGGCTGTTTTTCTCATTTTTTCTATTGCTCCTGTTGTGTGCAGAGGTGAACAGAAAGAGCTATGATGAATGTTGACTGATCAAGGGAATGAGTTGAGTATGCTTTTGCTTTCTCTAATTAGGCTGAGTTGACTCATTTTTTCATGACTTCATCATTAGAAGTTGGGATTAGATTCAAATCTAGTTAGAAACATTAATTTCATTTTTTATTAACTTATTTCAATGAATTATTTTGTTTGATTGTATTATTTGAGCTTATATTCAGGAGGATAGATTTCTCTCTAACTTTTTAAAGTGTATTACTTGGTTTTTTCCCTGAAAAATCTCCATGTATCATTAATGTTAAATTTCTTTCTTTTTCTTTACTTCTTCCCTTTTTCCAATACGTCCTTTGACTCCACCAGTGCTTAAGAGGAGTGGGAATTTTGCCTCAAATGTGTGCGTTAAGAAAGCCTTTCATCTCTAACACGATTTATTTAAAATATATAATTAATTCTTAAAGAGGACTTCCAACCTTTCTTTGTCACTCTTCTTTTTAAAATATTATGAAGACCAATCTTGCATCCTTTCAAAGTCAGAACTGAAAAGTCATAGCACAGATGTATGGTTTTTAAGTCAAAGTTCAGATCCACATCAAATTGGCATTTCATCCTACAATTAACTTGAGCTTTTGTCAAAACTGGAATGTGAGATATTTCTAAATGGGGAACATCTGCCTAGACTGAATGCTAGTAGAGGGGTGGGGGGCAGCTGAAAGAAGAAATATCAACTCCTTCAGGACAGCTTGCTACTGCAAACAAAGAGACTATACCTGAAAACAGCAGCCAGAAGCCATCAGAGAGACCTCTGGGAGATGTCACGAGCCAGAGTGCCCTCACTAGGCTTGAGAAGACTCTGACTTGACCATAAAGGTTGTAACACAGCCAAGTGCTACGTGATGCTGAGCAGAGATTCCCAGCATTTGTCCTCTTTAAGGATCTTCAAAGCTACAAAATGTTCCCTTTCAAAGACTCTCTGTGGCAACCAATGTTACAGCACTGGCTGGCAACTTCTGTCAGCTTTCACTATTTAATAATATCCAACTGAGAATCAGTAAATGGGACCAGAGACTAAAGAACATGAAGAAATATGTTTAAAATGATTAGATAAAAATTCCTGTAGTGCCAGAGACATATAAACTCCCTATGAGTGTATTGAAGAATCAAACTGTGTCTCTGTACATACGAGTATGCAAATGTGCCATTTATACCTCTTCCTCTTGATGGTTTCAGGGGTTTCATCAGTCTACACTGGCTGTTGGAGGAAATTCTTTGGGAATGAGCCAATAAAGTCATAATTCTTCCTACTTTTGCTTCAAATAGCCCTGTTTTTTTCATGATAGGTGTAGGTTGGACCACTTCTGCTCGTTTCTATACAACCCCACTTGGGTTTCACTAGGATAAAAGGCAGCATTTAACTAGAGCCTACCATCAGGTACCCTAATATCGCTGTGAGGAGATGGAAGTCTGTGGGTTCTCTGTAATTTCCATAACCTCCTAACTAAAGGGCTAGTGCTGTCCCTGCCTAGTCTGGGAGGGAGAGGCTGGGAGCCTCTTGTCCAGGCAGGGGACCTGACTGGAATATACTGTGGCACATTTTTGTCTGTGGTACATTTTTGTCTTCTCAAAGGAAGACACAGTAGAAAGTAGACAAAGGGTGCTGATACAGAGGAACACCTCCCACAGCTTGTGTCCAGTGAAATTAATGTTCAGAAGTGCAGAAGTCCTCCCAGACCAAAAATTTCAAATTATTCTTAAAGCATCCAGGAGAGATTCCTATTGTCACTGACTGGTGTAGGGGTGGAACAAATGTCTATGACCGAGGCACATCATAGAAAATAAGATACAGCCTCATGACCAAAGCTGCCAAATGTCACACCATGGATCTGATCTCTTCCCGGTCCTTTGCCATGGATGTGACATCTATGGCATGAGTGGTTTCTTGTGGTGTACCCCTCAATTTTTCAAGTGCCCCAAGGGACATTTCTGAGAGCAGAATAAGTGGACATGCTGACAGCTGACCTCGGTGTGAGTATCTTTCATACCAAGAAAGAATGGAAAAAAAAAAAAAAAAAAAGAAAAGGTTAAGTGCTCTGGAAAATTAAGGCTAGGCTTGCAAACTTAAAGGGCACTTTCAATAATTTGGGGAGTTTAAAATCCACGTCTCTGCGTTTCAGTTACTTGGCTACAGAATGGGGTGATTCACACTGCCTAATTTCACAAGAGAAACTCATCCATATTTATGAAGCTCTTCAGACAGTTTCGTGTGGAAAGCCCTGATGATGAAGTTTGCCAGCCTCCTCTAATGCAGGTCTGTGCAGAGAAAGACAACTTTCTGTTTACCTCAGATACTCTGTTAGGTCCAGAGGCACCGGTCTGTGAAGGAGATCCAACGTGTCCAACCTTGCTGGTGACATACATAGGTGTCAGTATGATGCAACGAGGTAACAGTTCTGGTATTTTCTCACAGTTTTTATTCTGGAAAATTGTGTACAAGAAATACATTGTTAATGGATTTCTAATATTCCCCAAAGAAACACTTGCAAGCTATGTAGAACTAGAATTTTCTGATACAAGAAGATAAAATAATTTGCAGCTGTCATTTGAATAGATTAAAATTAAATTAGCTGAGTGTTAATTTCTTTATGTCTCCTTTACCTACCTGTAAAATAGATATTATGCCTACTCTCACAAACATAATATTTATTGATGATTGTGATACATTTTAAACAGCCTGTTTAAACTGCAAAAGGCATCCATACAGAAATTAATCATTTCTCTAGGCAGTCTAGACTTAACTGATGTGTGGAGAATAAGACCACAGGCTATACCATGAATAGCAATGATATGTACAGACTGAGTAACTCCTTGTTCATTGAATGAGACAGGAAACAATAAAATATGGTAATTTAATTAAGGCAACATCACAGTGCAAATGCACAGGGGGTGAAGAGTCCTGCATAGTCTAGCTTAACTTCTAAAACTTCCTCCTTCTCTTTTTGGCAAGCTGAATACCCTTCTAACATTTATTATTTATTGAACCTCAGTTCATGTTTGTGCTTGTCTGATGGTCCTCAATAACAATCCCTGTGGCTTGCAGTTCCATTTTTTTCCCATCCAAAGTGTTGAATCTAGAGGAAGAAGAGGTATGACACTGCCCACAGCATCCCAGCTCTTCCTGGGCCCAAGAAAGGTGGTAAATGCTCCTGTAGATAATTCAACACAGGGAAATGCAAGATAGCTACTGTAGTTGTGCTCAACACACTGTAGCAACAGAACAGAGCATTCCCAATTGTGAGAATCCATCTTACCTGACAGTAGCTGGTGATTATTGTCTCCAGTGCCATTTATTCTTGACTACACCAATGGATTGATGGGCATGATTATTCATTGTAAAAAACAAAGTAAAGAAGAAAATCAAAACCAAACTCCAAAAAGAAGTGCTAGGTCATAACCATAGTTGATGGTAAAAAGGAATAAAGAAATAACCTCTGTTTCTTTTCAGCAGATCACAAATTTATCCAAACGACAGAAATGAAATAATCAGGCCTTATTGGAATTAATGTTTTCACTAAAGTTTACATTTATAAATACAAACTCTTTGCGTTTATAAAAAAATTAATGTTTCTTGCCTTGAACAAATTCAGATTGTCTATGCCTTAAATATATCCAATGCCATAAGAGGAAGAAGACATACAGCCCAATTTATCTGCTGAAAAGTAAGAAGTGGAGATTTGTGGAAGAACTCAAACCCCAGAAACTAGAAATTATGTGGCAGGATAACAGTGGTCAGAGTAAAAGGGAAAGAGCAGTAAAGAGACCAAGCCATCTCCTCTCTGCTTTCATTAGAGATTGCTCTGAGATATTGGCTTCAGAAACAGCAGACAAGGTAGGTGTACAAATGCGCAGACTCTACAGCGGAGATTTTCCTCCATTTTGTAGATAAGTTACCAAAAAACCTCTCGTCAGAGGCTCCCAGCTGTTACAGTGATCCCACCTGGGTAGGCTGGCAGAAACAAGCTGAGCTCTGCTCTTCACTGCTGGCATGACCGCTGTGTGAGAAGTGGTGCCAGACTGAGGGCGTGTCACCGTGCTGAGGACAGAGCAACAGCCACTGGAACTTCTTGCCGTAAAGGTACAGCCCTCCTTGATGCCTCCTCTTTGCCTCTTACCAAAGTGGGTGCTCCTGGAGCATCCCTTGGGCATTAGCTTTTGTTTACAACAGCAGCACCTTTGCAGATCAGGGATCTAAGGTTGAAGAGGTTTGCTGGGAAGCTTCATCTCTGAGCTTTTACGTAACATATTTATTTGTGTTAAAAGGCTGTTTCTGTAAGAGGCAGCGTTTATTGTCATTAAGATATTTGACAAATTATAGGTCACACTAGACTCTATATGTCTCCTTGCCATCTGACTGAAATAAAACCACAGATTTTTTAGAAATTAAGATGAAGAATTTCTGTTTATTTGCAGGGAGTCCATGGTATGTTACTTTGGTAACGTTAATCACCTGTCACTTTAAATGCTTGTGAAAATAAAAAAAAATCAAAACAAGAAAGGGCTGCTTGTGATTGAATGGGATTTATCCATAGCAATTAATTATTTGTAACACCTAAATATGTGAAATATTAAGTTACTTTTGAAACAAAAATTGACACTTCTAAAATCCTAATAGGTCTTGTGAAAACCTGATGAGAATTGAGGTAAAATTACCTGTACTAATCCTGTAGGACACTGATGTTCTCAAATACTCTAAGGGGACAGAGAAAAAGGAAAATTCAAGAGTATTTGAATATCTCTCAGAAAGCAAGGCTCCCGATGAATAGCACATGGCTCTCTGCTTTGGCAACCTGCCAAATACAGAATCCAATTTCAAGTTTTGCTCCAACCCTTCAGTGGGATATGCTCTAGCAACCCAGGGAATCAGGCTATAACAGAGGAAAAGAAATGTGGTTTAGCATGACTGCCACAGCCTCCCCTAAGCTCCTAGCTACCTCAGGGACTCAGGCTCAGCTGAAAAGAAATGGTTCTTGTCGGGAAACTTGCTCAATTTAGCAGCTGTGTCTAGCTGATGACATATTGATTCTGCGTTGTGTTTTCTGGTGAGACCACCCAGAGGTGTCTATTTGTTTCTTGTCAGATGTTTGCAGGGAGCTGAGGGATGTTGCAGTAGCAAAGGATGTCTCCTTTGGCCAGGTCTTGGTTATTGAAAACTGCCTCATCCCAATGTATCAGCTTTTTGTCTTCATTTTGGTTTTACTTGAAATCTAATCACTGTTCATAGTCAGACTGTGGTTTATCACATCAAAGCCAAGTGAGAGTGAAGAGCTGTCTGAATAATTTTTTACAGTAATCATTCATAGACACAAAACTGCTGTTAAATTCCCCAAGCATAGCAATTCTGACAGTAGTCCTATCAGACTTACACTGGTTCCTAGGTCTGATAAGCAACTGATTAAGTTATTTCGAACTTCCCTCTCTTTAGGCATCCTACTGTAAACAGACTTTGCAATCCTGCTGGCAGGAATTGTGTCTGTCTTGAACTCATTTCTCACTTTGTCATGCTATTTATCTGTATCCACGTTCTGTAAAACTGAAGACAGCTGGGATGTTATTTCAATATTTAATCTTTAGATTTTGGAGAGCTTCAGACCACCTTTAGCCAAAATGAATCCTCATAGGCCCTTCAAATGTCCCAGTATGCTTTTGATTGATATGAAGTGGGGAAAAAAGTCTACTAATGAAGAACATTGGTAAACTATGGATTTTCTAAAATGTCATTTTCCTTACGTGTGTTCTACAGTCTACAGGCAGATCCAAGCTTCATCTGGTGTTGAAAGGAATGTCTACAACTTAGGTCCCTCATACTGAAAATTTGGTTTTTTTTCTAGAAATATGACTGTTCTTCAGATTGATAATGTTTTTATCTATTTGAGTTTGGTTGGTTTTTTTTAATGTACCATGAAGGGGAAAGAGTAACCATGGGAAATCTCCTTTAAGGCCACTTTCAAAACAACTTAAGGAATGGGATTTTTTAAAAACCTGTGTCACTTTTAGGTTCATCTTACACAAAAATCTGAAATGAAATCAAGGGTCCATTTACATCACTATCTTAATCTAGCAATTCACTGCTCACTGCTGAATGTCTTAGAATTCATCCCTTTCCTCCATTTCCATTTGCAAACCTTTGTACCCGAGTACCAAGACCACGTGACAGGATATAAGTGCTCAAAGGGATGTGGAGCTTTGTTGGGAGGGCTACAGTGCCTGCAGCTGAAATGGGTACAGCGAGCCTTTATGGAGGCACAAACTCAAGGTGCTCTGTGCTAGCTTAGGTTCTAGAGAAAAGCTTTGCAATGGAGCAGAGAGAAGTGAGAAGTGCGACACTTTTCTCTCTCTCTTGCTCTGTCCCTGGCTTTTAGGAAAACTTCTTTGTGATGTTTTTCCTTTTTTTTTTTTTTTGAAAGATTTGAAGTTATGTATATTGGCCCTATGGTCTTTGGCACAAAGAGGGCAAATGCCCCTGGTTCCAAGTGGATAAAGCACAAACCTTAGTGAAGGGACAATCTGCAGTAACAAAATTTTTATAGCAATTAAAAACATGTATGTGATTACAGCAATAATGGAACTGCTGCAAGCATGGAAAATGGCAGGCACAGTCTTCTGAAGTCATAGGTTGTTAACAAGTAAATACAGAAAGAATTTGAACAAAGTGTTAAGGAAATAACACATAACGGGTACTTAGGATTGCAGTAGTGTATACATGTGGGACGCGAGTTCAATTCTGAATTCAGTCTCTGAATTTTTGGCTTTAACTCTGTAACTGAGAAACTCAAACTCTTCAGTTACAATATCCATCCCCTAACATCAGCTAGCACTTTACATCATGTAATGCCAATAACTGACCTAAAGGTTTAGATACAGATTACTAATCCTGCCCAAACTTGTGGAAGGCTAGAAATTCATGTGTTATCTGCATTATAGCATATTCTTTGTCTCTGAAATTATTTTCCTTATCACAAAACTTCCTGTGTGACCCAGTTTCTTCAGAATGACTTTTGGTAGAGTTTTATCCACATCTGTCTCTGTCAGTGACATTACTCAGCTCTACGCACACAGAAGGTCATGCTTCCAAGTTCTTTAAGTGCACAGATTATTACAGCATTTCTTATCATATAAAATAAGTCACCTGAAAACAGCACTTACTCTCACAAGTGCTGCTAAAAAAGTCCAATGCCGTATATATTGTAATGTTTAGTGCAACAGTCTCCCACAGAGCTTCCCCTTTCACTGGCTTTTAATTATTGCTTTTCATTCTCATTTGCCCTTATGGGAACATTTTGCTTCAGGCTGCTTCATATCATTCAAAAGCTGTGCTAAGGGGACAACTTCCATGGGTTTTGACCTCCTGTACTGAAAACAGTAGAAAGCAAAAGCAGAGGGCATGAGCAGTCATTGAGACAAAATTCAGCAGTTCTGTATTTACTTGTACCAGACACCTAGTAGTTCTGTCGAAGTCATCTTTATGAAAGATGAATAATTATTTCCTCTAGATGATTCTTTGTTGTTTTGCAGCTAATACCTTTCCATTCTCTTCCGCGCTTTTGTAAAGTTTCTTTTCTTAGCATATAAGTTATGATTACAGGCAAGTTGGCAAATTTTTGATACATTTTAGATGACTGATAACTTTCACATTCCATTTCAGATCTTTCTAATTGACATTCAGATTTTCTTTTTCATCTATGCAACGACATCACTTTTTTACAGATATGCTGTTAATCTCTCAGTATTTCAAAGTGGCTTTGAAAAAGGCTGTAATATTTATTTTCAAATGCGCAGAGTTGTGTTGTGTCAAAAATACTTAGAATCATAGAACTGCAGAAGATCCTGAGTTGGAAGGGTGCCATCAGGGTCATTGAAATCCAGCTCCCGGACTTGTACAGGCTAGCTCCAAGAGCAAGTGCCTGAGAGCATTGTCCAAACGTTTCTTGAACTCTGTCAGGCTTGGTGCTGTGACTACTTCCCTGAGGAGCCTGTTCCAGTGCCCAGCAACCCTCTGGGTGAAGAAGGTTTTTCTAATATCCAGCCTAAATCTTCCCTGACACAATTTCAGATCCTTTCCTCAGGTCCTGTCACTGGTCACCAAAGGGAAGAGATCTGTACCTGACCCTCACCTTCCACTCATGAGGAAGCTGTAGACTACCCGGAGGTCTCCCCTCAGTCTCCTCTTTTCCAGGCTGAACAAACCAAATGATCTCAGTTTCTCCTCAATGCCCTTCACCATCTTAATTGCCCTCCTCTGGACACTCTCTAATAGCTTTATGTCTTTACATCGTGGTGCCCAAAACTGCATACTCAAGGTGAGGCCACACCAGTGCCTTGCAATCACCTCCCTTGACTGGCTTAAGCAATTCTAAGTATCTTTGTATCCATCTGTGAAACTGAGAAATGTGTTATTCATGAAGTGCTGAAATGACATTTGATCTGGTATTGTGAAACAATGATTTTCTTTAAAAGAAATCTATAGCCTGAGATGCACGTATATATCACAGCGGGTTGGGATTACGTGTATAAAACCCAAGATGTACATAAAATGTTTGCGGAATTATCCAGCTAATCTGAGTCAAAGATATTCAAATTTGAAACTTCCTTTGAAAAGATGTTGTTGGTCTAACATTCTTATTTTCAGAACATTCCTAATGCCTAATGCAATTAGAAGAGTGGACTTCAGTGCTCCCAGTAATTAATCTTTATCTGAAAATCCCTCTCTTGGAAGTTAATTGCGTGTCTTGCCTCATCTCCCAAATGAGCACAGTTGTGTGAGGATGTGGTAACGTCTATCCCAGGCAGCAAACTGCTGAGCATGCCAGGAGTTTGTATTATTGACGTATCTGCAGTCTGGGGGACTGGTAGAGGTGGTTCTCATAGAGGAGGCTTTTTTTCGCATGTTGTTTTGAAACTGCATGGTTATTCTGAAAGTGTTACAGGAATTTGCTTTCATATAATGGTGGTTAATGGAAGTGACAAGCCCTACCCTGCACACATAAATTTCCACTCTTAGGGCTAGTCATTATTTGCTCCATTTAGTATAAAACTGTTTTTATTACAATTATTTCTTGGTTTCAAATTAATGCTATGATCTATGAGAAAACAACTGAACCCAATTTCTTTTTGCTCTGTCTTCTGTCATTATATGAGAAAGAGAAATGTAAAACTATTATTACAGAATACTGTAAAGCCTTTGGAAGTCTTTTCACCATGAAAGGACATTCATCCATCCCTCTTTTCTGAACCCAATGAGCCACAAAATGTTGATCCCTGAAAAGTTTGGCTTTGACAGTATGTTTCTATGAGAGACTTCAGTACGTCCATTAGAGATTTCATCATTGGTTTAGAGGCTCCGTGGAATTTGCTTCCACATGGATGGGATGCCAGAGTATTTTGGGGAAAAAGAAAGAAGCAAGGAAAACTTGCAGAGCGGCACTAGATAATAAACTCTTTAGAGTTTAATAAACTCTTTAGATGAGAAAGGTCTCATTCTTATCTGTCTTTTTTTTCCCTGCTTATTATCAATTTGCCTAAAGAAAAGATATTTCCTCTCTACAAATCCTGTTTCATTACTTTAATAGGAAGCTGTTTGAAATCCCCACATAGTTGTACCAGTGATTCTGCTTTTTGTCTTAAATCCCATACTGATAACATTTATTTCTAGCCCTGAAGAGTGAAAGATTTTTCTTATCAGGGAGAAGCAACTCATACTCCTGTGTACCTCTGTGGAACAAAAGTGTTCGCTTAGTTGGACTGAACGGTAAGACCGTTCTGAGGTCACCTCCAAGGAAAGCCATTTCCCCTGCTGTGGACACCTGTGTACTAGGAACTAAATAGGAAGAATAGTTCAGTTCTTACCAATTCTGTGGCAGCATTTTCCTTTTGCTCAGGCAGCCCTGGTCCTTTGATTGGAGTTTTCCTATCCAGGCTTCATTTGTGGGTTTTGTCAAAATATGGTTGCAGGTAGTGCCAACAGACATCAACTTTTCATGTAAATTCTGTATAACGTTTGATTGCCTCCCTGAGCTTTATTATAAGACTAACATAACCATAGAAATGTTACTTTCAGTGACTTACACCGGATTATTTTACATAATCTTTAGGCACAGGTTTGCCTTTTAGAAAGCTTCCATGTATAGAAATTAAGACCACCAAAAGAGCTTTTAAGCAGAGAACGTCTACTTAGAAAGAGTCCTATAAACCTGAATAATAATTAATAAACTAGACTATTAACAAATGTCAGCTGTTATAGAGTGATGTGGGGAAGAAACCAAAACCAAACCGTAAACATAAAGCCAAACCATAAACTCTAGAAGACTGTAAGTCCCTTGATTTAGAGGTATTCTAACATTAATCAAAAAAGGGAACAGTTGTCATTGGTTATGCGATGACACTGCTCTTTTTGTTTCCTTTCACTGGCTGTAGAAGAGGAGCACAAAGCAATCACTTTGGTTTCTTCAACAGCATGTTTGAACACCTGCTATAACTGAAGAGATACAAGACACTGCCCTTTATCTCTGCCCTAGCTGTTGTGGTGCTGCTGGGCTGGTCTAAGCCTTCTCAGCAGTTTGTTTCTAAGTCTGTCTGCAAAAATTGTGCTCTGCATTTCTAACGATGCAGCATGTACGGTTTCAAAGATGGTATGAATATTTGTCATGAAAATATTATCTGCCAATTGCTTTCCAAATGCTGTAGGGAAAATTAATCATTCAAATACATGAGTAACAATTTTCAAAAAGGAGAAAAGAAAGAAAATGTGAGAGGGAAGAAATATTTTTTATATTCATGTGTGATACGATGATTTCTCCACAAAAGAAAAGTAGCTTTCTATGACAACTAATTTTCCACTTCTGTCTTCATTATAACATGAAAATGATCAAAAGCAAGATTAAATACTTCAAAAAATGTATATCCAGGCAAGAAATTATTCCCTGTGTCAAATATATTAAACAACATCTGTGAAAATGAGACTAATCTTTATATATGTGTTTATGTATGATATCATGCTATATGAGAAATGTGAACATACATTTCTCTTTATAGGAGATGTGCTCATGTTTTCTAAGTAATTTTGGATGCCATTGCTGGAGGGAGCTGTATCTTGGAAGATAGGTAACCTTGAAAATCATTTAAACATTATAATGTGAAAGCTATTCCACCTGAGTCCTTGTCCAGTACTGTGGAAAAGGTGAATGAGAACCGTGGCCATGCAAAGAGGAGAATGATGAATACCAGAATAATGAATACCAGTTGGCAGGTGGTTTAGCTTTGGCAAGTGCCATTAGTGGAAGTGATACTCTTAGATGGCCTTTACCACCTGAGCCCATACTTGAGGAGCCATTTTGAAATACCTGAGATGAGAAATCTGGAAAAAAAAAAAAAAAAAAGGGAAAAAAGACTGAGGAGCTGAACAGAGTCCTTTATCTCACCATTGCACAAGCACACGATGCTGGCATAAACCAGAGCACTGCCTGAAAAGGGCAAGCCTGCTCTTTCCAGATCTGTAGTATCTGCATTGTTTCCTCTCTTGATTCTTCTCTTTCATTTGGACCAGGGTGTTTTAGACTGATTCACCACCCTGCTGCATAAATACCAGGCAGAAAAGAGAAGGCAGCTGAGGGACAGAAGGTGACCAGAAGAGTCGGTCTGGCTGTTTGTGCTGGCTTTGCAGTCTCGGGGAGGGTGTGTGGAGGGCTAAGGCAGGAGAGGGAAAGGACTGGACCACGGGAATTTGCTCAGCTTATCAATAAAGCTGAAGTAATTTGATTAAGTGGACACTGAGTATCAAAGGGTCCTTCAGTGTCTACAAAGAAACAGCATAGCTAAGAGCTGCTCCTTGGCTCCTGTTCAGAAATTAAGGGAGGAAAAAATAATTTAATGGGGAAGATACATGAGAATTAGGAAAAAACTCTGCTGGATGTTTTCCTTTATGTTTTAGAATCAACAGTAATTGGCTTTCTGAAATACATAAAATACACACTTACAGACACAAAGTGACAGGTTCAATGGAGGAAGAAATGGATGAAATGTAGTGGCCTGATATATATGAAGCAATACTAGTTGATACAAGACCCCTTCTGGCCTTTAAGCTCAGTGAAATAAGACTGCGGCAAGCTATGAAAATACATTGAAAATTATGTTGCAAAAATCTTTTACTTTTTTTATTTTACCAGTGGGTGAGCATTGCTGAAAAAAAAAAAAAAAAAAAAAAAAAAAAATAAGAAAAACCAAAAAGAAAAAAAAAAAAAGAATTGAGCAAAACCAAAATGAAAAAAGTAAAAGTAGAGCTGTTGTAAAAATGCTAAAAAGATGGTGAATACTGGAAAGTTATGGGAAGACTTTTCTGCGGATACTACAGAAAAATTTCTTAGAGCTCGATACTCTAGTGATGTTAGCCTGGCCTGCTCTTCCTTGAATTTAACCATATTTTTAACATTTATTTTGTTATATCTTGGGCAGAAAACTATACCAGATCAGCCCTGAATTAGAAGGCATTTATTTGGGGAAAAGTGGCAAATAACTTTCCACAAATGTATCTACTCCCTTAATTTTCATTAAGCTGTGTCCATATTGATTATTTTGTGGAAAAAATACAATGTGACTTGTGCAGCACTGTTCCCCACAGCACGGCAGGCTGTGGGTTTACTCAGTGTTCACTGTTAGGATCATTAAGCCCATGGCCAGAAGGTCATTACAATCACTGGAGGCTTTAAACTACTGCTTTTACAGCACTGTCTAATATGATAGGGCTTAATTTACAGCTGTCGATGTATTTCCATTAGATTTATGGAATGATGTGCAGAAACCATACGGTTCTTGTAAAAGAAGGTCATGAAGCCCCCAGGGGTCCCTTGAGTGTAGATTGAAATCCACCAGTCTATGTGATGATACAGCCAAGTGTAAGTCAATAAAATTAACTTTGTTACAGTTCTCCTCTCTTCAGTATGGGGTACCTGAGCATTTTATTATCTGACATGTAAGAAGTCTTACTAATAAAAGGACTCTCTGAAAATCATTCATAGTTCTATCTTCTCTTTAATGAAAACAAAGCACTAAAAACTTGCCAATGGCAATGATAGAAGTTCTAATAAGTACTGCAGTAGTAGAAAAATAATGGCACCAGATTTAAATGTGAGTGCATTATCATGGACTTTACAGCCATTTTACAAAATAAACTGAACAATTTTGAAAGGGCAGATTTTAGAAACCACTTTAACAATCCCTCTGTACTTTTAAGTAGTCCCTGTTATCTGAGCCTTCAGTAAATGGTGGAGCAGTCATGAGGAGTGCATGGGTCAGATTCTACCGCTAGCATCCATCAGGAAAAATGTCTGTGTCTGCATCTGTTTTCATTATGTTTTCTCGAGTGGATAGAAAGTTTTGCAACAGGGAGATGGAAACACACTCTTCGTAAAATAGGCAAACATCTTTTTTTGTAACTAAACATTTATTCCTCACATTGAAAATGTTATCATTTTTGTCACTCAGGTTCAGCAGATTTTTGCCAGTCATCCATGTGGAATCAGCATGTAAACATAAATTAGGATATTTATCCACCTGTATGATGTGGATGCTAATTTAGTGTAACTTAGAGGTCTAAGCAGTCTCAGTGTAACTAAGAGGCCTCATCAATGCAGAGAGAAACATCACCAGGAGTCCATTTATCCTTCACACACACAAAAGATACACAAACCAACTCCTGAAGATATTTTTTCTCTCTCTCTTGCCTCTTAAGATGATGATGCCTTATCTATCCCTAATTCTGGGCTGCTGATAATGAAAACACTTCTATTAACGGGAAATAAGATTAGTTTAAATAAAAATTGATTTTAACTGAAAATGTATGTTAGAATTTCACAGCTGTTTTCTATTTTTCAGTGATCAATTTTTTTCCAACTATATTTCCATTCCTCTATTTTATGGTCTTTTGTCCCTAACTCAAACTTTGCTTCAGTGGGTTTATTTTCAATTCATATTATCAAAACTGGATGAGAATAAAGTTCATATTCTAAACGAAAATGAAGCTCTGAAAAATACTGGAAATTTACAATTCAAATGAGTCAAAGCAGAAAGGATGCCCACACTTGGAAAAATTTGGTAAAATCCTAGATCTGTGCCTGAATTTTTGGCCTTATTCAAAAGAAATTACAGACATTTTTTAAACTGACTATCTACATAATTTATGAGTCTTGATATTACAAGCTCTTCTGAATTGTGAGTGGATTTGAGTCACAAGTCTCAGAACTGGCACAGGGAGTCTAAGGGACATGTGCTTGGCATTCACAGCATGGCTGTTACATTTTCAGGCATTATCACTCCCATTGGATCATGACCACTCCTGTGTATCAAAATAGATGAAGACAGGTGGTGGCTGTGCATCAGCCCTACTGCACATGTCCCAGCTGCGAGCAGATATGCCAAAATTCTAGTGGTAGCTGGGAGATGCTGTTGGAGCACTCGGAAAGAAGGTCACATGATGAATGGAGTCACCTCTGAGGAGCAGCCTGGCCATAAGCTCAGGTCTTGGCAAGCTGATGGAGCATCTCTCACTGACCCAACTCCCAGGAACTGTGTCACTGCATGCTGCCACAGGAGCAGGGGGTCTGAACGCAGTGGTGGGTTAGAGGGATGCTTGTCTGGGTTGTCTGGGATGCACATTTTAAGTCGGTGGAGTCTAAAAAGCTGATATAAAGTGTGTGGTTGCTGCCTGATTTCCTGCTTCAGTGGCTTGGTTTAATGTAATAAGGAGTGCTACTGGTCAAGCAATCAGAAACTGATAGAGAAGGGAGATGAGTCACGTGGGGGACTTGTATCTGAGGACCATGGCATGATGCAGAGAGGATTTTCTTGAGCACAGAGAATTACCCTTGGGCAAATAAAGCTCTGTTGAGCCTTATTGAGCAGTGGTACAAAATAGCGAAGTCTTGATATGAAATAAGTAGTGGCTTCTAACTGCTTTCTGTGTGTTCAGCTGCTTGTTGTGCTCACTTTTGTGGGAATTCAAGTCAAAAGGTGGCCTTCCTAATTTTTCTTTTCGTCAATTTCCAGCTCAGAAAAAAAAAATCCCTCTATCTCTCTTTTGTCTTGCTAGGTGAGCATCTGGCAAGAACAATCCCAATGTTTAGCATATGTAGTGAATAAGAATGTCCCAGCCAAGGAGGACAGGAAGACAATCAGCATTAGAGAGCCTCAGGTACCTGCTCTTTCAGATAAGCCCAACTGTGGCCGTGCTCTGCTGCTGTAGAGAGCAAAAGGAACCAAGAACAGGTACCTAACATTGCCAGTGACAAATGTGCCCTTCAATTAACATTAGAAACACTTTAAATCAAAATGTTTTAGTTCCCCCTTCATTGATTTTGTAATCTCTCTGTGAAATCACTGGTTCCCCTAATTGGCTGATGAAATAATTAGTTGACTCTGACATTCATTTGGACTTCTTCTAATTAGAAACTCTATTCCACCAGATGTCATGTCATAACAGGTTTCTGTCTGAGAATTTACAGCAGTCGTTTTCTCCTGTGTAATTTTTTGAGCATTATCTTTCTCTATTCAGAAAGAATCATCTAATTTTTTCAACTTTTTTTACAGCAATTAAAAATGCTGAAGGTTTGGGTTTGGTTGAATACAGTTCAACAGGATTTTATTTTGATTTGTGCCTAAAATATTGTAAACCAACACTTCAAATATGTTAATCTTGTCCCAAAATAGGCAAAACAGCATTTTAAATTAACATCTAGATAGTTTTCAAAGAACTAAGATTAATCTGTTTTAAAATTTTAATTTCCCTTTTAAAAATACCTTTTAAACTTTATCTTAAAATCTCATCCTATTAACAATAATTTAAACATTGCTTTGTCAATGCAAATGCCAATAACAACCTTCAGAAATATTCCTTGCAAAAAATTAAAAGACCTTTTGGTGCTAAGCTCTTAAAAGATCATCACCATTAGTGTCTGGAAAATTTGTAATATGTCAAGTAATACTCTTGCACATGAACACAAAATGTAATTCACCAGCCCCAATTTACTGATGTAAATGAGCTGCATTCATTTTCGTCCTGCATAAATGTATATTCTTCTGCCTGTGATACAGTGGAAAAATGTCACCAAAACAAGTTATTTTTAGGTAGTTTATGTGAATAAAGTTGCATGTACATGAGTGGAAAGTATAACATCTCTGAAATCGTTCTGATGCAAACAATCTGCTTCCCAACTGGAGCCCAGGGAGAGATGCAATGCATTTCACTGTTTTACTGCTCATGGGATGTTTTTCCTCACAAGGACTCTGAAGTCAATACTGGTTGCTCATGAACCATAGAGAGTTATAAATTAAATGTATCACTAAAAATACAGGAGTCTAGGCTCTTTAGAGCTTTGCAAAATTCTTATCTGGCTGAAGTTATGCTCCTAAACTAATTTTATCACTCAATATAACACTCTTTGCTTTTAATAATGCAGCAGTGAAAGAAAATTACTTCAGGTAGCCTGCCTAATGCATTTGGTTAATGGTCATAACCAAGCAGTTAAAGATGACTATCTGTATGTTTCAGCATATTTTGCCAAGATCTGTGTAGCAAGTAAGTATACCTTGAACAGCATGAACAATACTAGAAAAATATATAGGAATTATATATACCTCATTTTCTATATTTTATTACTCGAGGCTGCTAAGAAATAAAAATGTGATAACATAGGATGATGCTATGGGAGACAGAGTCTTTTAATCAGCTACTCTTGTGATACTATTTGTTTTCAAACCCATTTCATGCGTGGTAAAATCCCTCATGGAGATTGGTTTTGTCCCCTAAGAAACAGACCTCTATGACAATGGGGTGGAAATGAAAATCCTATCCCTTTTTTGGCCTTCTGCTTCTCCCACCTGATGCAAGATGGATAGGGAGAAACAAGTACTGCTTGAAATGAAGCTACTGTGGAAAGTCTAAAAGATACTTTATGATACTATTTTGCCTGTTTTTCTATACTCTATTTCTATCTCTTTTGCATTCAGCTCTTCTCCTGAACTTCTGCTTGATCTGTCTTTTATGTCCTAGTTTTTTCAGACATTGCTTATATATTTATTGTGGGCTTATGACCCACGAGTGGTGTGAAATATTGGCTGGTTTATTTGCTTATATTTTGTCATTGTCTGTCCATGAAAGAGTCAAACCTCACCACTGTGTTGGAGGTTTTCTCTGCAGAGTGTTGCAGAATGGCTTTTCTGCTCTCTCTGAAGCTCTGGGATGAAGGGAGCTCTATTCCAGGCAGAGTCTGAATCTGTAGCTGATCTGTTGTTAGGTTTTAGCTCTGGCTGTTTCCATGCCTGGTGCCCACAGCTGTTGACTTGGGGTTTTTTGGGAGGGGGAAGTGGTTTTGTTGGTTTGTTTGTCGTAGTGTTACTCTAGCCTGTCAGGGCACCCAAGGAATTCTTACAAGTATTACATTTTTTCCTGGGCTCTCCAGTAGGTAACTGAAAAATTTGCTCTGTAGACCTTGTATGTACTGGAAAAAAAAGCTCAAATTACTTTTCACGTGATTAAAAGCTTGTGTAGATGGAGAATTGCTGCCTCTTTCTCTCAGGATACACTTAATATATGATTTCTTCTTTTGTGTTTGTGCACTTATCATTATTATCATCACTTATTCATTATCTTTTCTTTTCCCCTCTGGCTCAATCATGCATTTGTCTGATGTTTAAGACTGATACTTAGATTCATCTTACAATTTGTGTCCTTATTTCAGATACCTGCAACCATGACGTTATTTTTTTTCATTAGAGGGTGCTGTGTGTGTATACCTCTCTCTCACCTGAGCACGTAAGGTAAGCACACTTGATATTTTTTCTTTAATATCTCTACCTCAAGAATGACTCTGAAGTAGTTGATCTTTATTCCTGTGTCTCTTCTCAGTGTTAGCACATGAATACCCTAATTTGCTGGACTGCACATTTTTTAAAATTTAGTTTGGGTACAGGTGTCACCTCCTGAACACAGCTGGATTGAACAAGAACACCTGGAAATGTGACGACTTCAGGCTGTCCAACCTGACCTCCTGAAAGCCGCACCATACAAGATACAAGTTCTGTACCATTGCTGTCTGCAGCCTGACATATGAAGGTGCCTCCAAATGAGGTCTGAATTGGCTTGGATATGCTGACAAAAATGCTGTTATGATTCCAGAATCACCTTCTGTGTTACTCCCTTCTGTAAGGACAGAAACTGGGAGTAGCCATTGAGGGATGAAAGTAATTTCGCTGTTGCTGTTCAATTCATGTGTACTAGTGTACTCTCAGTTTGCTTTCGAACATTCCTTATTTGAAATTATTTTTTAAAACTGATGATACCAATAGTCTATACTACTATTTACTTGACCATGATACAGCTGAGCGACCAGTAGTATGAATTTCCAGAATAAATGTACTATGGACAAAGTCTTATGGGAACAAATATAATATTTTGCTTTTAGGGGCTTACTTAGAAGCATGTTTATATAATTATTTATTTTTCTAATTTGGAAAGAATGGAGTGTGCTAGTAGCATTAATAACTTTTGTATTGATTGCATTCTTTTAGAAGTGGGTGAGAAAAGCATAGGTTAATTAAATCTGATCAGAAAATCAACCATAAAATGGCTGTGTTTAAATTCCTTTAATGGAATAGTCACCCCTTTGCACAGAAGTGTTAGGTCTGTAAAATCTGCTCTAAGAACCTGAATTGGTAGTGTAAGATGTCTGCAGTAGTCTCTGATGAAAAACCCAGCAGTTATACAAGATGCCCTGGCAGAAGAGCAGCAATCAACACCAACACTCTTCAGGGACCTGAAGCATTTGTTTTGTCAGGATTACAGCCTGACTAATTATGGCATCTCTTTCTGAGATATCATTGAGAATGGTGACTTAGAGAGTACACTGACAGGTACAGCCTCTTTGTAAGGTATGGTTATTGGGAGTCATAAAAGAACTGTACCTACAAAATCTTCTTCTGGTTTTAGGGTTCACTTCAATACTTCCAGACCATCACAGCGATCTTAACACATTCCCCCTTTTGAACTAAAGATTTGTGTTGTTAGTGGATTTACGTAGTTAAAAGAGTGCAAATTTCAAACTACTGCCTGTGGATTTGATATTTCATTCTCTGGGTCTCCAGGTGTGCTCTTCCACAGCAATGTTAGTGTTATTTATTAACCTTGTAAGTGACAGTCACATGTAACACTCTAATGTAACTACATAGTGTCTGACGGCAGATTGAAAAGACCAACTAGGGGAATATCATATAAACCCCAAACAAGAAGTGATGCAGGCATGACTTGTAGCTAAACTAGTTTAAATAAAACTTCTCTTTTAAGCAAGATCTGCAGCAGGATAGAGTAAAATTTGGTTGATTAACCAGTAGAATTTCCTTATCTTTCATATCGCTCCTTAGGCGATTGATAATTATTATTTGTTTCTTTATCTCATTACGTATTGCTTAAATACTTGCAACCTTGCCACATTTCACCTGAAAATCAAGGGTGTTTCAGTCTTGCTGGAGAGAACTGAATAATAACTCTTTGTAGCTGCTTCACAGGTAATTGCATGAGAAATCACTCAAGCGAAGCCCTCAGTCATGTTTCCCAAGCTGCAGTCAGCCTGCTCCACCAGCAAGCTGCTTTACGAAACTTGAGTGGCTGTCTGTGTCCCCAAAGAAATTCTGAAACTCCTGGGAGGTCAAGCAAATCTTCCATCTTGTTTTAAAAGTGTCTTTCAAAGGACACAACAAATGCAGTGCAACCAGTACCACTACAGTTGAGAGGGGGATTTTGAAAGTACCTGCCCTGGCCGAGGAGGAAGGAACATCCCCTCTTCCCCTTCTAGAGAGCTGGGGCCAGGAGGCTGAACGAGAAACACATGGAGGGGTGAGTAGAGAAGGAAGCATCATTTCACAGCTTGTTCGTCTCTGTGTCTGTCCATACAAACAAGACCTACAGAGGACCCAGGACAATTTCCCCAGAAAAAGTATATTTTGGGAGGGGTGGATTAAGGGAACATCCAGGCCTTAAAATAATTTCTTGCTTTACTGCAGAAGGATTTCAGTTTCCTCTGCATGTTACCTGCGATTCATGGTGTTACGCAAGAGTGACAGGATAGTGTAGAGAGATAATATTTTCATTCTTTCCCTGCAGTCTTTAGGTTCAGGACTAGAACAATTCCCAAAGATATGAGAACATCCAACATAAATGAGCATTCAAATGAAATTGAGACACAGGACTATGTTTGCCCCATGGTACAGGCTTTGGTATAAGAAAATATGTACTATCTTTTGAAGGGCTTACTGGAATTTCTCTCACACTGGGATAACATCATAATTCAGGTTTTCACTGGGGTAAATATTTGTAAGCAATTTCAAATTTCAGGCAGGAATAGTAGGATTCCTATAGAGAACTAAGCCAAGAATAATTTCTTGCCTGTTAACTTATAAACACAATCGTAAGAGTTTGCATTCCAAAATGTTTTGACTGCTTTACCATACCTTGCTGGTTTACTCCCTTGTTGCGCATTAGAAAGCATGTTTTACAATAAAACACAAAAATATCTGGGAAAGAGACTCTGGGATTTGTCTTGGTGTGCTTTTAAATGTTGAACTTCTGCTGGATGAACAAGTATATCTTTTCCATTTCCTCACTTTGATGGGCAAAACTAAAGGCTCCCCTTGTTTTCAGGTACAAAAACACACTGAAATTACTACTTAAATATTTGTTTGACTTTCAAAGGATCTTGCTAATCTGTGAAGATAGTCTCCTTTTTATTCCTTTGGTGGTATTATAGGTGCTAGAAAAATAAATCCAACTTTTGGGAAGTAAAAAAAAGGGAAAATATTCCTGTTGGAATTCCAAGTTTTCCCATATCTAATAATTTCAAACGTTGTTTTGAAATTTTTTATGGTGCAACTTTATAGTATAATGGAGAAATTGCAGTCTGAAAACAGTTGGTGGCAATTCATGAAAATTTGCTATAGATTCTAATGAAAACTCTTTTTTTTTTTTTTTTTTGCAGCATTAGTCATATTCTGATTATGTTCAAGTGAAAAGTACTGGAGTGCTGGTGCTGGGATTGAGCAGCAGGATTTTTTTACTAATGGTTGTCTCTGAATTAGAAAAAGCTGTCGCTGTTTCACTATTCTTTTCATAAGTCATTGCTACTTAGATAACATGTTTTTCCACATGCCCCTCTCATCATCTTTTTAGGAGAAAAGTGAGCTAATTATGGTGTCAAAGCCACAAAGAAGAGGAATTCTCATTTTCTTTATCCTTGCTCTCTCAAAAGGGGTTTTTTCTTCACTATCTTTAAAATAGTTAATAGTTACACCATAGATATCTACATGAGACAAATTACTTCTTCTGGGGGGTAATTAATCATAATTTCCCACATACTCTAATAATTAGCTATTGGCTTATGCAATTTTTATGCATTTAAATGAGGATTAAAGTCATTATAGTCTACAAAACAAACAACATAATTGAAATGGACTAATAAAATCACTGCTATAAAAATCACTGGTTTTATATGTGTGTGTAATAAATGATAATAGGCTGAGAGTGAAACAATGCATTAGAAAATCCGATTAGGGGGACTGCCAAAAAGTAATGGTTTAAAATCACCAACCATTATACAAGAAGTTGCTCTTGCAACTTATCATTCTTTGCATGGAGAAGTTGAATCAAAATTGAATATTTTTCTTCTTAGTCCAGTAAGACATTTCATTCATGTTAAAATAAATCTTTTTTCCATTTTTAAAAGAGTTTGTTGTTTACTTTGTATTTCTTACAAACAGACATCCTTTCACTCCTCCATTCCACATCAGTTTTCATTCTGTGTAGAAGAGGAAAAGTCTTAAGGATCAATGGATATCCAGTCATACAGATTTTGACTGATACATTTTTTTCTAAATATATTTTTCCGAATAACATGAAATATTTTAAAAAGTAAACAAAACCCAGATATATCATAAGTAACACAGAACTGATGGTTGTGTTTTTGATTAGACTTTTCTTTTTCAGCCTCAATAATCCAATTTCCTTGGCTACTTGCTTTTGATCCAGAAGTGCATACACACACATAGTGATTCCAAGAAGGGTTGTTTTCTGATGCTGGTTTTTTACTCATTCTAATTGGATTGGGGTGTGGGTTTCTGGGCATTGTGGTATTTGGCTTGGTTTGTTGTTTGGGTTTTTTTTATTAATTGTATCTGTATCTCAGACTTACATAGATTGCTTTATTTATTTTCATTATAAGCATCCTGTAAGTAAAAGGCCCAGGGAATTGTTCCCTACTCTTCCCAGCTGGACTGGAGATGACTGGAGAATATTTATTTCACAATGTGTCTCTTCTTCTCCTACCAACTCTGTTCCCTTTTAATGTCTGGGATTAAAGTGAGTCTATTTCTGCACAAGTAATTCTAATTGCTTTTCTTCTGGGGAAGAGCTAGTTCCTGAATTTTTTTGTATTTGAGGTGTTCATCAGAGGGTGTTCCAAGAAGGCCAAAGTAATTCTGTAATTTAGACCTCAGCATCAGAGATACGACCATCAGTCACAGGGTCAAATATAATATCAACTTATAATTTACTGTGACAAAGACTCCTATCCCCAATGAAAAATGGATTAATGAAATTCCTCCATGATTTTTCACATTTTTAGTATGAGTTGTCCTTACCCATTTCTTAGAGTTTCATTTGTTGTAAGTATTCTATCAACTGAGCTCACTGAGCAGCAGCTCTACGGTTTTTACAAGATTGCAGGCTGTCTACGGGCAATAAGAACCCACAGTAATTTGATTAAGGATCTGAAATAACCCCACTGTGTTCAACATATATAGCTCAGTCATTAAATATTCAGAGTGCTGTTGGCCTCAAATTTTCAAAACTCAGGACCTTCAAAATACATGCAATCTAAGAAAAGTGAGACATGGAGCTACTAAAAAATTATCCAAATGTCCAGCTTTGTTTGCAGCTGGGAGAGCAGGGAGGCTGTGTCTCCTATTTAGGCACTTACATGAAATGTGACACCATCTAATAATGTGGCACATGTCCCTGTGTGATGATCCAGAGCATCCAGCTTATGCCCTGAGATTTCCACCCAGGAGTGTGGTATGCAGCAGCAGAGTTTTGGGTGCTTCTTGACAGAGACAGAGCTGGTGACTCACTGAGCTGCATAAAAGCAAGAAAGGATACCTGTCAAAGTGTGTTTGAACTCTTTCCCTTCCTGGCACTTAGGGACCTGAAGGAAGATGAAATTCTGGTGCTCTGCACTCAGTCATCACTGAAAATACCTTAATACTTTTGGAGGGGGAGGTAGGTGTCAAGTTTTACTCAGCCCAGGAGGGGCTGAATGAACAACTGCTGTCCCAGCTGGGTGTGCTGGCAGAGGATGGGCACCAGTGACTCTTTCTGCTGCAGTTTGAGCCATTCTGCTTGGTGAGCTTCAGGTATCCCAAACTACAAGTAAAGCTTCCCTTGGTCATTGCAATGCACTGAGACATTGAGATATGCAGGCCAATTATACAAAACTGTAAAAACCATAAAAACAATGAAGGAAAACCAGAAAAATGGTGGCCAGACATTCAAGTTTTGGAAGTTGCTAGGGGTCTCTGAAACCAATGAGAAATGTATTGTTACACACGCTGAAATTATGTTCCATAAAGAAGAAAAAGGCTCTTTCGTGTGGGAGGCAACATGTCTAGATACATCAGAATGTCACTTTGTCTCAGTGTACTACCATAGCATGGGTGTTAGAGTAACACTTACCTTAAATGACACTGACATAACGCTCCAGACAGTGCAGACCTACTTGTTGTTATCCCTGTGTCTTTCACAGCCTTCCAGGAATGCCAATGTGTATGTTTGTCTAGAAGAATAAGTCACTGATTCAATTAGAGTGATAAGTGGTGTGTCTGCACTAGGGCAGAGAAAGTACATAGCACCATTCCAAGAAAAGTGCCCTTGAAGGCTTTCATCACTCAAAACCTACTGTTCCCACTGCCCCGTAGAGGGAACTGCCTTTCCATATGTCATTATTTGTGCAGGAAGGTCATGCTTTTGTTGGTATGCTACTCAGGGCTTTCTGTGAGCAGTAAAACATTTGGGTAATACAGAAGCTATTGGATTTTTTTTTCTTTCAGCTATATCACAATGAACGAGAGCACCTTTCTCTGCCCATGGGTATGCAAGAGAGACAGCCAGATGAACAGTAGCAGCTGGTTGCAAAGTTGGTTTTAGGGATGAGCAACCAGGGCCTGATGGGGATCCTTAGGATTGTTATGTAGTTGTGCAAGTCACAGCAGAGTTGGACAGAAAAAGGGAAGGCTTTTTGCTTTAACGCGTGGAAGGGTTTCAAAAAGCCTAATGCCAGCTCTCACTGACAGTGAAGATTAGGGAAGTGCTTAACATCTCCTGGCAGTGATTTCCAAATTTATGAGCAGACAGATACAGGTGGCCCCAAACAGTAACCCAGACTCTCTGCAGGATACAGAACTGTAACCGGCTTGTCTGAATTTAACCTTGTTCTACCTGAGGTTTAATGTTCCTCGGAAAGTTATGCATTACCCATTACCACACATTTCCACAAATATCTGTGGGGTGGCACTTCAGAATTAGGAACCTTCTGTTGGGTGCTTGCTGTCAGTGGGGTCGTCTCCCCTTATACAGTAAAGGAGCTTTAAATATCATTTTGCTCAGAACAGTTCCATGAGATCCATTTTGCACGGCTGTAAGGAACAACAAAAAATGGATTTCAAAGGATGAGCAGTATGACACTGCTCCCAGGCTGTGTAAGCTCTCAACTAGAGATTAGCAGCAAAATAAAGAAAGAGCTAATGTAAATTCAGGGAATGTGCTAGGCAGTACTTGATCACCAGCTGTAACAGAAGAGAAATTATGCAGTTTCTCAGTGTTGAGCCTCACCTTTTATGGTGATTATACTAAAATCTGAGCTCAAACACAGGAAGATAAACTTAGTAATTGGAAAGGCCAGACCTACAACAGCTTCTCATATCCCATCACACATGCATATAAAAACGAAGTATGTACTCAGATTCACCTTGTAAACCTGCTGTGTTCATGAAGACAATGCAGCTGTGATTTTACCATTAAAACAGATCTTCTATATCAGTCTTGCTCCAGAATTCACAAACCCTGCTGTTCTTGGATTGTTCATGATATAAACACTTTAGATAAAAAGCAGATTGTT
>VZRN01006384.1:287670-361095 GCA_013397935.1 Dasyornis broadbenti | reverse complement strand
ATTCTTTACAGTCGTCCACAACTGGGTTTTGGTCAAATCATACCTGAGGGGTACAGTGAAGGAAGTCACAGTACAGATTTTATATTGCAGGGCTTTTCCAGATAGATTAGTATAGCTGAAGGTTTAGACATAATAAGCAAAGGAGAGCTAGAACTCTGTGAAACTGGGGAAGTTTGTAAATTAAAATCACAGTTTATTTTTCAGGCAACAGAGGTTGTGGTACACGGCATGAAAATGCAAATACCTTCATTGTTAATGAAGGAGAAAGGTTTAAACCTGCCTGTACTTTGGTAGCCTGTTCTGAATTGAAGAAAACTGTATCTTATCTGGATGTCTAATTCATTACTGTCGGTAAAGGCCTGGAGGTTAGTTTATGGAAAAGTATATCAGAAGTTTTCCTGTGTTTACTGTGACAGTCTTATTTTCATACTAGGCATTCAAATGGCTTCCATTCTACAGCAATTTCTCATGGCTACGCATTGATGAATTTCATATCTTTACATTCTGTATCCTGCTGAACCTGGAAAAGAAAAGTAACTTAAGCAGATATTATGGCAAAAGATGTGCATTTAGAGAAGTTTGTTGAAGAAATATATTATTCAGACAAAAAAAAAAAGTAGAGATTGATATGGGACTTGCTGAGTTGGGGTGAATGAGAAGGTTTTGCACTGTGAAGAGATGGGTTTGTTCAGTCAGAAAGGAGCACCAGGTTATGGTTTGTATCCAAACACGCGTTCTTGGATATTTATCACTGAAAGATCTACTGAAAGTCATCTTCCTTGGGGTTTCAATTAATGTTACAATTAATCTATTGATTTATCTATCTAATGTAGCCAATTTATCTATTTATAGTGATGTTACTTATCATTTCATGCTGAAAGAAGTGTGAAATGTTCAGTAACATAACTATCAATAGATCATTAAAAAAAAGAGAAGGAATTTTTAAGAAAATATTCATGCTCCACTTAGTCCTGTAGGAAAAAAAGGAAGGAACAAAAAGATTTCTAGCTCATATTTAGTGCATACATTTTTTCTGTGAAATCATAGCAATACAGAAAAAAATAGCACATTTAACTAGTTTTGCTAACTATCACATATACATCAGTCCTGCCTCAAATCTGTCATTTCAATCAGTTTGAGAGCCACCCTAAAAAAATGCCTCTGAAGGACCCATAAAGATGCAAATTGAATTACACAATGCCCTCAGAAATACCAATGCATTTATTGTATTATTGAAGAATAATATGGGAAAAAAAAGGTAAATTCAGTGTTTTGATTAAGTTTTATTTGTGTTATTTTGATTATGACTAGCTAAAACTGTTAACACATTGAAAATAGCTATTAGATAGCTATTAGGACCAAAAAAAAGAAAGGAAAAAAATCATCTGCAATGAATGAGAGCATTAATAAATTGTAACATTGCCTTACAGTAGCACAGCTTGCTATAGATTGCGTTTACAGCATTCACACCTATTTTATGCTTTTGTTTTCCCTCAGGAACACACAGCTTTTCTCAGACACAGCTGAGAGCTAGGGTATTTCATGCAGACAGAGTGAAAGACTCCCTCTCTCTTTTTGTATTATCTGGGCCAGTTTGTCACTTCATGTCATGCCTTCCTTTAAAGTGAGAAAAACAAATCTTTATGGCATTTTATACAAAGATTTAATTTAAATTACCAAGGCTTTAAAATGTCTGACAAAATAATAATACAAGTTTTTTATCAATGTGTTGCTTTTGGGAAGAAGGTACAATATCTGTTGATTTATCAGAGGGATGACTTTATCGCAAAGACCCCCAAAGGCACCCCAATTCTGGGATTTGAAGGTTGGATTTGAATTGTCATAGAAATATGGATCACGTTGGAGAGTTCGATAGGAGAATCAGAGTCGTAGAACTGAAAGTTAATGAAATTATTTTGGTGCTTAGTCCTGACTATATCTGTAGGATTAGGGTTTTTTGTTCTTTGTTTTTACATTCTAATACACAGCAATAGCTTTACCATAATTAGTTTTGAATTTTTTGTCTTACTGAATACATTAGTAAAATATTCATTAAATGAATTTAAAAAACCATCAAATAGAAGTATGACATTTTTCCACCTTAGTATTCAGTTATCATTATTTCTTTCTTTAGAATAATCTTTCTGAATATATCCAGGAAGTTAACTCTTGTTACCAGCATGAATTTTATTATTTGATATCAATATATATTACTAAATACTGTGGGAAGTCAACATGCTGTTACACCAAAGTACTTTACTTTTTACAATCCTGTAGCTGACTTCTCACTGATTCCAGCAGAAACTTTTTATTTTAAAGTGCTAGAGATCACCAATGTAATTTGCAGTTCCTTGGTTTATTAGGGTTTTTTTTGTTGTTGTTGTTTGTCCTTATAGGTGAATTCCAGTTCTTTGGGAAGCTTTGAAAGAATTTAAAATATTACTATAGTTTACAGTATAAGATTTGCAACTAGTAGAATGACTTCACTGATAAATAAAACAAATCTTGAGGAAGATTTGAATTTCTGGTTTATATCCTGAAGAAGGCACTGGAAAAACAAGAATATGTTCTTAGCATAATTCAATACTCTGGAGAGACACGGCAATTGCATTTGAATCAACTAATTTGCAAGACATTAAAAGAAACTCGATCTACACAAAAGTACATAAGATAAGAGAGCCATTACGGGATCAGAGCAGCCAGATGTTCTCTGTGAGGCGTTTACAGGGGACTGAGAGCCAGCACCTGTAAAAATGGTGCCCCAGACCCCGGGGCAGAGATCATTTCCCCCAAGCCCCAAGCAATTACAGCTGGTAAATGCTGTCTCCCCTCCCCAGGGAATGAAGGACAGAGCAGCACTTTGGCTACTCCAGATTTTCCGTGGTTTCCCCTTAATCCCTGTGCATGAGACACCTTTTCTTTGCCTGGGTTTCAACACACCAGGCAAGAAAGTCAAGAAAGCTACAACAAATATAGTGTTGGTGACTAAACCAGGAAAAGGAGCTGCAACCTCAGTTCTCCCAACTTCTCAAATTAGCTGTGAGATAGAGGAATACCTAGAGACAGAATACCTTTTGCTGTCCCGTTTAGGGTCACATTGGTATAAGATATAAGAGAAAATAGGAACAGTGATCTTTTACCTTTTCTTATTACTCTTAATTACTAATGTCATACATCCATGGCACTGTTGAATATTTTTGGTTTTAGTATTTCAATGTCTAATATTTTGATGATCCACGGGGTCAGATGGTTCTTTAATTAGTGCTTCCAGCTACATCTAGGCTCTGGATTGCAAAGAAGTATCTAGAAGCCCATACATGACTGCTAGGAATACTAGTTTTTTCTGCTCTTTTTACAGAAGAGGAGGCAAAAAAGGAGCAGTGAACTAACAGAAGCCAGCCTAAAGCGAATGTTGTGGGGAACAGGATAATGGATAAAGTCTCTACATCATCATGCCTTTAAGCATAAAAGGACAAAAAGGAGCAACACTGATGAAGGAGTTTTTCAGGGAGCAAACAGAGCAAGGAGGGCATGAGTTAGAACACAGGACCAAAGAGAACAGCAAAAGCAAACTGACAGGTAGAGAAAACTGAAAAGAACACAGCTATTTTTGCAAAAGTAAACAGTCTTAAAGACAGCTGTAGATGAAACTCTTCTTTTTTTCAAGCTATTGCTTACTTTTGTTGAAGAAATAGCTCTATGACAATCCTAGGTGAATACATGCAAGGTGCTATGTAAAGTATTTGGAACTTTTTATGCCTCAGATTCAGATGTCCAGATGGGAGATGTTGGGTATAATGCCTTTATTTAACAGCTAGCACATCTTATGAATATGGTGTGATTTCAATTTCCTGCTGTTTGCTCACAGTACTCCCTCTACAGACTTAGCTTGAGCTCATTCTGCTATCACATCATTTTGTGTTGCAACATCAGCACATGCTTTGAATAGTTCTGCACTTGGCATTCTCAGAAGTTATCTCTTAATACATTTTATCGAGTGCCTCTCCATCAAAACCAGACGTAATTAGTTATTGGCACCCTTAGCTTGGGTCCAAAAATAAATCTGCCATTTTAAGCTATTGGTTGAATATATAATCTCCATATAGAGTGCTCACTCCGAGAAAAACACACAGTGGAAGGTCCCTGCACAAATGGCCCAGGCTATGATTTAGGGCAAGTGACTTGTCCTTAGCAGAACCTACCTAAGGCAGATTATAAACAAAGGCAAAGCACCCTGTTAATTCAGCAAACCTGTTTCTGACATTTGAGACTGACCCCTGAAGCAAGGTCAGGGACACAGTGTTAGCAAGCGTGGAGGTAGTCAGGCGGGTCTTCTCTCTCCATCATAATTCTTTCTCCAGGTCTTTCTAACAGTAGTGTGTAGTTTCAGGCAAATTAAGAAACCTGTAAATGTTAAACTGGAAAGGTAGGAAATTCTATGAGGAACGTAGAGATTATAAAGTAAACAGGTTATTTTATTGTGTTACTTTCTCATATAAGGAAAAAAAGTGTTGAGTTTATAAAAGGAATTTGAAGAGTGTCTGCTAGAGGAAGGAACTTTTTAAAAAAATTGTTTCTCTCTGCAAGAATGTCTCTGAGAAAAGCTTTCTTCAGTATTTTAAATCTCTAGCATTCAAAGCCTTACAATACACACCCATTCAAAATTAACCAAAAAAAAAAGTGACATTTCAGAATTTGCTTGGAATTTATGGTTTGTTTGCAACATGGCTAAATGTTCAAAAGTTATTTACATTATTTATTGTGTGAATAAAATGTTGGAATAGAGCATTGAACACTAGCTTCCAAATTCGAATTTCACCGCTATCATGAGCTTCCCTCTGACCCTGCAGATTATCTTGCCTTTTAGTTCTCCTATAAACAGAAAGACAGGAGATGCTGCATCCCAATTGATAATCCCTTGTACACATCCTACATGTGTCGTGACATGGAGTCATGATTTTTTTTTTAAACCAGATGTTTACTTCTTGTATGCTGCATTCCAGATGTTGCCAAATAAAATGTCACCAAATAAAACAGTAATTGATATTTCTGCAAAAAAACCTCCTCAGTTTGTCTGTGCAATAAATGAAGGCAAAGTAGTTATCTTGTATTCAACAAATCATTTGTATGATTTTTTTAAACAGGAAAGTTTTTTTTTATTTTTTCATTGGAAAAATGACCTTATTTCATGTAGTACATTTGTACAATGAATTTTTAATTTATTCAAATATTAAAGGCCAAATTTCTGCATAGTTTAGGGCTAATATTAATTTGTATACTCTAATTAATAATGACCTCTCTTACCTTACTGTGAAGTCGGTGTTTTTATTTAGCTCAGTTAATGTTAGTTTTTGTTTATAGGGAAATGTGCATGCATTAATATGTGCAGATTGTATCTCTTGTAGTAAAGCAATATATGCCAGGATATGCCTGTCAAACAGAGTCAGAAGCTGCTCGTGGATACAAACCAGTGTTTAAATATACAGTATATTAATAGTTACATCTTACAACAATTCCCTTGGAATTAGTGTCACTATCAGCTGGGTGAGAACAAAACATGAGTGAAGAGAGTGGTTCTGCGGCATCCAGACTGCAACCTGATCATGTTCCAGCTGGATGAGAGGTATCATGGAGGTCAAACTTCAGCCATTTTTTGGAAGAGGCCTTCCTTTGGACTTCAGGATTCTACTTCATGCACCTGCAGGGTCGCAGCTGAAGCTGTGCTTGTTGAAATGCAGCAGCAGCCCTAGAAGATTGCCGATAACATCTCATGATTAACGACTAAGCTCTGCTGAGGGATGTTCACGCTTTAAAAATGTGTTAGACTTCACAGGTGAGCTGACTACCCAGAATGTCTTCAATCCCAAAGTGAGAGAGGAATGAAACGGAGCAGGCACAATACACCAGATTCTCTGTCTATTTCAAGCATAGGATGCTGGGCTGCAATGTCACCTGCAAAAGCATGATACACTCTCAGATATGCTGCAGCTGGGAAAAGTCATCAGTTCCACTGTGTGAGTGAGGGTTTCATTCCACAATAAAGCACCTCTACACATGCCCCACCCACTGAGTGACTGAAATCCAGGTGGTTTTGGGGTGTGCACAGGTTCTACACTCTCATCCTGTGCCCAGGAATATTTAGTCACCTGTAAATGTATTTCTATATGCTTAAAGTGTTTTCCAAGCTGAAACTAAATAGAAAGACTATATTTGTGATCTTGTATGTTGCTGGAACATTTACACAGAGTTTAATGAGGACTATCTTTCTCTGAAGGCTACATCTTGTGCTGCTTTGTGAGAGGATTCTTGAGGTAAACCCTATTATTATTAAGGGGATGTAGAACAATAAGATGCCTAATCTCAAATCTGATAGGAATTTGCTATTGAATGTTTGCAGTAATGCCATAGTATGCATGGTTAGATGCCTGAAGATGAGATCCATAAGACCATATAGTACTTTCCTAAGGGTTATGGCAGATGATGGCGCAGCTTGGGACAAAATAAACTGAGTAAAAACACTGGAGATAAAAAAGATTACAAACGGGGTGTTCTGTAAGAGTGACTTGAGAAGTGTTTCTCTGACGGTGAAGATGCAACAAGTTGTGTGGAACCACCTGCTTCCTACGCTAGGCAGTTTGTTGAGGGAAGAGAGTACCCCCAACAACCTATCTGCTGAACCCTTCCCCTCACCACAAAAGATAAGGATTGTTTTGTGAGTGATCTCCTGTCTGGATTTCGTTCTTTTATAAGAATATTTGATCTCCAAAACATATTTCACTTTTGCACTGTTTTCTGAAATGTTAGGAGAGAGATACTACTGTTTAGTCACAAGAGCAGGAGTTGCATCTACGGTGCACCATGGCAAATCTTTCAGAAAACGATCTTATAAACAAGCCTCTTGTTTCTTATGAGTTCTGTGTGCAGTAACACTGCTTGCATCCCACGCTGACAGAATGGTTGCTGTCCTTAAACTGTCTTGTACTGACTTTCGTTTCAAGTACTGAAGCATTATCCACAAGACCACACTTTGAGCATGATGTGTTTTAAAAATTGTCAGCAGCTTGTTTTGCTATAAGAACGAGTACTTCCACTGACTTTTCCAAGGTGACTTTTCTTCTATTAATATACTTACTCTATCAGACCTATGGACTCTTGCCTCTCCTATTTCTGAAAGTAATATGTAGCTTGCTGAGTCAGGGAATGGAAAGAGGAGCTTTGCCTCCCTAGGATGTTGGCAGCAAATCATGGAATGCTGGGCTCTGGTGTTGTCAACCAGCCATGGCAAATGCTTCTTGGCATTTGCCACTCCTTTTATTTTAAACATATGAGTAGTTTTAAAGCAGATATTTTGCCTGCGTGTACCTGTGGCCCTGGTTTCCTTGTGCATGTATAGAATATATAGGTGTGCATACAGCTATGGCACCATAGATCAAGTGTTAGATATATACCAGACACAAATGTGTATACTTGTAAACATGCAGAAGAAACTTTGAAAAAGGAGTTTCTGTTCACTAGATGTCAAGACAATGATGTAGCGAGCCAAAGAGGTTCAGAAACACAAGAACTAACTTGAATCACAAACGCCCTCGTTATTTTGGAGACAGATAATATTAATTTTATTTTTCATTTTCAGATTCCTATTATCAGCTAGGTTGAAAAAAAAATCATGTCATAACATGGTGTGAAAAGGGCTGTTCTTGTGGTTTTCTGATCAGGAAGGCATCAGGCAATATACAAAATCTAAAAATAAAGCTTATATTAATTACATTGCCAGCCATTATGTCAAAGATAAAAATGTTGGGTAAATTTCAAATAGATGTTTGTGGGTTTCAGTTTTGCTTGAGCTATTAAGTCTAACAAGGTTCATGGATTCCTTTATAATAATTTCCATATTGTGCCTCTGTGTGTCTTGTCAGGTACAAGGCATTATTGGCCAGTGTAGCTTGTAATAGCAAAACCATTCGCTTGTAAACTGCAATTAATATCATGATACTTCCCATGTATTTTATAGTTCATCTTCATTTTTTATTTTCCTTTCTTTTGTGTTACTTGCAAAAAATAGAGGGAAAAATAAAAGAGAAGGATGCAGACACCCAACTACTTAAGCAATGTAGAAGCTGCAGACATGAGATAAAAGGAGATCCTCTTGCATGTATACTTTAAAATATTTCATTCTGTCCTGCAGATGTTTATTCTTGTAACAGATCCACAAAAGTTTTCTAAGTAAATGTGAATCTTGAAAACTGCTGACTTGACTAGTATTTTCTCTTCAGTCCAGTTTTCAATGTCTGGACAGCATTTGGAAATTACTTCAAAGATTTTCATCTCTCACAATTCATATTTTCTATTGCTAGCAAACATTCATGCAGTTACAGCTTGGCTCTGAAACTCTTTGGTTTCTTTTGCACTGTCTATTTTCCTTCTTCTGCTATTTCATGCAGTTAAATGCTGTGATAGCAAGGGGTTGGGAGCCTGTGTCAGAGCCTAGAAGTGCATCCTTGTGCAGTCTCACATCAGAGTCCTGTTCACTTGTGCACCTGTACTTTCACAGCTTTCTGAAAGGTTCGTTTCCTAGCAGCTTTTCTAAGTTCTAAAGAAAGACATGTAAGACCCTGCTGGATAATGTGTTACTCTTTGGAATCAAGTGAAAGATCCATTATTTATATGCTTGGGGTATTTTCATAAAAACTTTAGAGATGTTTATGATAATTAGTTGAAAACTAATGATATGATATTTATATGATAATATGATAATTTATATGATAATATGACAATTAGTTGAAAACAGTCAATAAATATAGACTAGAACCAACAACCACCCTTCAAATATGACTAATTAAAGAGATGACTCTATGCAGATAAAGAATCTGCTGAACACCCTTTCAAGCTGGGGTCTAACATAAAAAGCTTCCTGAAATACGTATATATATTTGTATATGTATATATACATGAAAAGACAATAATGAAGATGGTTGCCATTAGCATTTAACCCTGTACAATTAAAAGCACTTATCTGCTTCAGCTGCATTTCATAGCCTTGATTGGTTGTTGCGGTCTCTGATCCTACTTCAGCCTGATGCCTTGTGAAACAGTCCTTTACAGAGATCTTAAACTGATGTAGGATGTTACTAATTTGGAGCAGTGACATTTTTCTTTCGTGGAAATAAGTATGTGAGGACAGGAGCAAGGGCAAATCACCCGAAGGATGGGCAGCATTCAAGAATAAAACTGCTCAGAAGCATTCCAGCATTATTTCTTCCTCTTTCCTCTTTAAGCAACTATCACAGAAACAGCTAGATGGTATTTAGAAAGAGATTTTAAAATAAATCTTTTATTTCCCCTGGAATTACTGAAGAAATATTAAATTACATTTCAAAGCAGTTTAACGTGTTTAGGTTGCCTTACTTTTTAAAATATACAGGGCTCTTTCTGCCTAGAATATAGCATCTCTTTCAAGCTAACGTATTGTTCAATTGCCTGGATGTGATGCTGCAAAAATACGCTGTATCTCTTTCTAACTCTCTGTAGACATTTATTTCAGTAATATGAGCTGGGGGTTTTATATATTTCACCCTGTCAAGAAACCTGTCCTTTTCCTCTATTAGAGTATTCATTTTTAGGGTGATTATTTTCCATTTGAATGATCTTGAAGCTCATCTTTTTGGGAAAGGCCAGCATGGAACTGTAGGGGTCCCTTAAACTCACTTTGAGAAAGCAAATGGTGTGTTGACTTTGCACTGGCCTTTGTCAGATGGGCAAATTCTACCTTCTCCTTCAACTTTTGATTTATATAACACATTTTTCAAATGTTGTAAGGCACTCAGGCCTAATAATGGATGCCTTCTGTTCTCTTTAAAACCAAGCAGATCATTGAAAAATTACTAAATAATTCCCCAGTGGTTTGTATTTTTTTTTGCAAGGCAGTGAACAGGCACATTTCTGCCATCAGGTGTGGCTGCAGCCATCCCTACCCATGTGCTCACACTTAGAGCTGGAGCATTTGTTGGAAGGAAGCCTTTTCACATCCCTTCCTTTCTCCTCCTCTCACTGTGCTCCAGAGTACGGAGGACAGCTTTGATCTGCCAGGGACTCAGGTGGAGATTCAGGTCAACTTCTTTCTCCTGCTGGTTTAACCTTGTTCTAGATTGTTCTTTCTAAATTGGTAATCGATAGTCATGGAGATCCTTCTGGTTTTCGTTATTGAGTCAACAGAGCTCCAGAGTAACTCTCTGACTTCCTGCAACCTACACACTGCAGCTGACAAGGACCTCGTTACAATCCAGCTCCCTCTAGCTGTGAAGATGGTGTCCTGTTGAATAATGAGGAGGAAGAAAGGCAATAAAAATAAAAAGGTCTGAAAAAGAAAAATTCAGCCTGTTTTAATCCTCTCAGAGCTCAATCTGTAACGCAGTGTATGGGGACTTCTCTTTGCAAGCCCTGTTAACAAACAATGGGATTTACGTATGTAGTTGCCATGATACCACCTTCGAAATTGTTCTCCTTACAATTTCTCTCTAGCAACATCAGTTCACAGTTTATAAAAATTACTCACGGAAAAAAAAAAATCTTTTGGGAATATCAGTAGTGCTTTGCCACTTTACAGTCTTTTAAAAATAGCTGTCTCAGAAGAGAGTTCTCCAACTTCTAACACTCTGTCACTTGCATCCTTTTTCTGAGTAAGTGCTTTCCATTTCATTTCTCTGTGTCATATGCTGGTGTCTGAAACTAGCTTGTCCCCTCCATTCACTTGAATTAAATATTTTTTTTCTGTTTATACAAATATTTTTTCAAATTCTAACCCCAGTTTTCTTATGTATTTATGAAAACTGGTCAAAACAAAGTTGTACCAAAAATGTAACTCAGTGAGGTTGATGGGAATGTTATGGAAATTAATGCTTATCTTTGCTGATTAATTTTTGTATTTAATTGTCATTTGGAGTTTCTACTTTCTTCAGTTAGAACCACTCCCTTTAAAATTTAAAATAATATGAACATGTGAAAAATTCTTGTTTCTTTGGTATTTATTGATAGAATGCTTTGCACAAAGTCAGTGCTTTCTTGTCAACTTAAAACAAGCATGTAACTTTTTCTGACAAAAACCCTTTTTCTTTTTATTTATTCATCTTTTCTACACATATCACGATTTAATCCATTCTACTTGTTCTGAAGAGAGATCATATGAATGACAAAGTACTTTAAAAATTGCTGCCTCTTACAGGTCATGGGTTGGCACTGAGCCAAGAGGACAGGATGTCTGAAGCTATAAATAGCACAGGAATGGTGGAATTATTCCCCCTTATCATACCAATATGGTCCAGAGGAGCCAAATTTCCCCAGCATTGCTGGGGAATACTGAAGTGGTGAAAGTGGTTAGCCAGAACTTTCTGCCCCTAAGTCACCATCCAGGGGACCATGTGGCTGCTCTAGGATTGAGTGTCCAGGGCTGAAAGTGTCCAGGGCCAGCTTCCTCCTCCTTGCAAGGGCATGTTGCCATCCTGACTAAAAATCCAGATATTGAGTGAGAAAACCAGGCAGCTCGGGTTATGGTGGTGACTTAGGGCAGATTTTGATGAAGTAAGGGACTGTACACATATGGGTTTTCTAGCTGCCTTGGGGTGTATCTAAGCCACGACTGTGTCTTGAGTTTTGCTGTGGGGCACTCACTTTTGTGCTTGAATACTCACAGAGTAAGGGACTCTAAACAAATTAATGTTATAAGCATTATAGTGTATTTTAGCTGAAACAAACCCAAGGCATTTCTAGGAAAACAAGCTGGAGCAGTAAATCATAGAGAATCTCATAAATGTAAATTCAATGCCCAAGGCTTAACATTCACTTATTCTATCTCCTCATTCTTTTTCCTTTCTTTTATTTTTCACTTCTCCAAGCAACTCTTCATGAGAAGTTTTATAGCATATAATAAATTGACTTCAAGCCAATAATTAACTTACATCTGGCTGATACATCTTGCAGAATGATAGCATGGAGCTGCTGACATTACCTTAGGAGGACACAGTAATGGCATGTTGCTTGAGGTTGGGATAGAGTTTATAAATTTGACTATCCCTTCAAATTAAACTTATTAAATCTTGCTTGTAGGGGAACGGGTATGAATATTTAAACAACTTAATGCATTGTTGAATCTATTTAGAGGTCTATTATGAAACCCAGTACATATATAAAGTGTTCTTCCATTGATGACAGTCTCTGAGCTCACAGTTACCTGAGTCTGATTGATCATGAGCCCTTAAAAACAATTTTAAGGCAGATGCAGAATACCTTTCATTATCAAACCCCCATAGAATATTTAACAGTTGTTGTTGGCTAGATCTGCAGAGGTTTTTGTGGGGTAAGAAAGGCTTCTGATAAAGAGAAGCAGCATGGAAAGTGGCAGAATTTGACAATCACATTATTTGATTCTTATTGGAGCTGATGGTCTTGAATGATAAAAAGAGTTATTTCAAGATGTAGAATGTTTCCACTGTTCATTATTTCCACGGAACAGTAAAACCCCAACTCATTCATTACCAGCAGTTTGTAACAGTAAGTGTAAACAATACAGCTGAAAAGGAAAAACTTTGGAATTACCATTTCTGTTCCAAGCGCTGGAGCAACATTAAACAACTCTCACCTTGTTTTCTTCGCTCCTTACATAGCTGATTCCTTCCCTAACTTCTTCAGAAGACCCCTTTCCTTGGAACATCAGAAGTGGAGAGAATGCCTGATATGCCTAAAAACTGCTTTAGAAAGTTAGTAATTTTAGAAGTCTGCTTCACACATTGATAACTGAGAGATGCTGCGTGAGAAATTAATTAGAGCTCATTCAGAGCAACACTAGTTAAACTTCAGTTTAACTGATGCTTTCTATTTTATTGTCAGTCTTATATTTTTCTCCATAAGACACTGAAAGTTTCTTTGTGAACAGTTTGTGCATGTCTAGATTTTATTCTCTGTATTGCCAGTGCCAGGTCTCAGGAGGGGTCAGTTGGAAGTTTATGCTTGCTGCTCTGTGAAAACCAGGAACACCAGTCATGGGCCACTTTACTAATAATTTTTTTCCCAAAATTTGCAGTAGTCTTGACTTTGTTTTTTTTCATTGTGCTTTATGACTACTATTGTATCATTTCTTGTACCACTGTGAATCAGGAGTGAAAAGTGGGGAGTTTTTGTTTTGTTGGCTTTTTTTTTTTTCCAGTGCACCACAGACCCACCACAGCAGCTCTGATCCACCCACACAATATTTCTAGTAGGAGAACATTTATCCTCAGTAAGATGAGTCATCCTGCAGTTTGCCTTTCTCTGGGTTTGTTTGGGTTTTTTTAATATTGTGAGGGGAAGGTGTTCCTATTTTTTCTTAACTCAAACCCAAATGAAAGGTTTATCCCTCACTCCCAACTATCATCTTGGAAAGACAGTAGAAATGATACATTTCTGGTATGGAAGAAACTCAGGGGATTAACTGATAAAATAACATAAAAATTGGAAATTTAAAAAAAAATAGATTTTTTTTTTCTCTAGGAAAAAAATCAGAAAAACATTACTGTTATGCTCTAGACTCATTAGATTTTTATGGGCTTTTGTGAGGCAGAGCACTCTAAATATATTCAGTATCTGCTGTTTCATATGTGGAGATAATACAACCAGGAATTTCAAGGTGCAGTTTTTAAAAATAGTAACTAGAAATAATAATATTAATCATCATTATCATCATCAGTGGTTTACTGTTAATAACTGGTAGCATTACTGGAAAACATTTATGTTTATTCCCAGTATAAAGGAACTGTGGAGCACTGGGAGACTTTACAGTGGAGCCCTGAGGGTGAAGGATAAACACCAATGCTCAACCTGGAAAACTAAGTAATGGATCTAACTGATACTTAGATAGTTTACTTTACAAACAGCTCAAAAGCAATGTATAATTTTTGTGATGAGAACAAAAGATCCATTAATTAGGTCAAAAAGAGTTCAAATCACTATGTTTCTGCTCGGGTGAAAAAATAGCCATTTTAAGCCTAATGGTAACAAGAATTCCTCCACATTAGGTACTTGTTCTCACATCTTATAAAAAGTTTTCTGATCTTAGATTTATTTCGTTATTATCTAGAATTGAGAAATGTAGAGAATGTTTTACTGGTTTCCAAACTTTAGTAGTTATAATTATTCTTTCTCTCTCTTTAAGGTTGTGTCTATTTTCCTTTCAAACATTCCTCTTCCTGTCTTTATCTTTTGTTTCGAAATTACAGTTTATTATTTTCTTTCTGAAAATGCAAGAAACATTGTATACAAACAGCAGAGACTTTACTGAAATCAAGAGGATCTACAGAAACATAAAATGTGGGAAATGGACAGAATAATGACAAAGTGCCCTGTAAATTTGTGTAGACTATGCCACAGACGTGGGAAAGAGCCAAAGCCATAAGACATACATCTTGGCTTGTAATTTGATTAAAACACTGATGGCAAAAATCTGCTCTCCTAGCTGAACAATTATTTTCTTTATGTTGGTGTTGTGTGTTCACTACAGAACCAACCTTTACACTGGTGTCAGTGCAAGATCCTCACTTCGATGGCTGCACATTGAACTTGGGGGTTCTGGTGGCTTTGTTTGTGAGGAAGAAGATGCCATGTTCATCTGTACAATAATGATGACTCCTTTGGAAGCACACACACACACAAACCCAAGCCTCCCATCTTCCTGAAACAAAGACTTTATCAGCTTTTTTTCCCTCTGGTTCTGGGATTTTTCTTTCAATGCACTGGATATGCCAAAAGCATGTCTCATGAAAGGGGTGTACTGTATCCAATTCCTGATGGACTGGAAGTTGAGAGACATACTCTGGTATCCATGGTACTGTAACAGAGTCAGTTCCCTATGGTTTAACACTGAAACTTTGTTTTTCTCTCTATGCCTTTCTTTCCCTTTCTGTAGCACGAGTTTAATGATATGGGCCATTTTTCATGAATGGTTTCATAAAAGAGCTCCTCTATTTCCAGGTTAATAATCTCTTGGTGTAAAGGATAAATATCCTAAGTGCTCTGCCATCCCCTGACTCCAACTGCCTTGAAGTTGGCTGTGTCAATCAGTGAGAAGGAGTCAATTTTCTTTTTCATTATTAACTTAAAAATACAGGGAAATAATTGCTGACCCTTGGGATTAGTTTCCTTTTTTTTATCAGACTAATCCTCCAATCTTAAGTATGAAAAAAGTCCTTCCCCAAACTTGCCTGTGTGAGTGAGAGCCTGAGGATCTGGTCTCCAGCCCTTCGAAACACTTAATCTGACTTGTCACTCAACTGTTTTACCTTTGTCTTAGCCAAGAGTGTAATTGCAAGCAAAGCCTTTCTGGGACCATCCAGTCAAATCTGTCTTACTGAAAGCAGAATGATATCCTTTAGAGACTACAAACAACATCATCTTTCTGATATTTAGCTCTTCTCTCTTTCATAGGAAAGTGGCAACAACAGCAAATACATTCAAGTGACAGGAAAGGATTTTCCACAAGAGATTGTAAGGTTTTGCTTCTCACATCTCTTGTTTTTGCATACTAATCTCCATAACAAACTGTGCTTGATTCTGCTTCTATTGATATCAGTGACAAAACTCTCACAGATTTTAGTTGGAACAACATCAAATGCTATTTTGCTGATGGTTTGAAATAAAAAATGGATTTTCTCCTAAGTTTCATTTACAATTTCTTGTCCCCTTTCTTTCACTGCCTCTTGTCTGTAGGTATGGAGACCTTGTAGGAGCTTTTTTTATAATATCCCTGTTACTGTCACAGCAGCAAATTACGATGCCAAAGTCCCTAAGATTTTATTGTTACAACTCACAGATATCTCCCAGAAAAGAAGGATTCTACTAAATTTCACTGAAGGCATATGACAGATTATGAGGAATGGTGTGAAGAAAAAACAGTCTGGGTCTCTGCATGTGTTTTCTACTCCTCCCTTGTCTGTTTGAGCAACCTTTGGTCTTCAGAAACCATTAAATCATTTTCCTGTGCCTAATATTTCCTGTTGGAAAATATGCCAGAATACAGCACCACTCTAAACTCCCTCTCACCTAAATGTCAAATTGATGCTCCTACTGTCACAATTTTTTTTTGGTCATTTATGATGGTTCCTGCAGGGAATCTAGCTTCAGCTCTTAGTACCACAGGAACAGGCACGAGCCTGTAGTTCACAGCTGCGGGATGGGCAGTGTGCATAAACATCCCTGTACACATTGCTGTGATGACTATACTTCAAAAACTCTTATGTTGCTTAAAAGAAGGACATAAATTCATATATACACTGCATGTGGTAGGTACAGTAGCTTCATGTTTCCTTTGCAGAAACACTTCTATGGGAACATCATACCCTTAATTTTTAAGCAAGCCTTGCGAGCAAAATCCTTATTATGTTATGAGCCCTATTGGCTGAACAAGTCTCTGTCTGAGCATTTCTCTGTTCAATTGTTTTCTACATATAGAAAAATTCTTGTAAGAAGATTAGCATAAGGAGAATAAGTTTTTGTCACTGAGTTATGTTAATGAGAAAAAAAAAATTTTAAGTATGGGTTTTCTCACTAACATATGACAACATGCACCTTTATTTTACAGAACAGCAACAGAAGATGAGCAGTGGTGAGTAGTTCTCTGAGCAGCATTTGAAGAAGAATGATTTCTAAACCCATGTTTCAAAGTTTTTAAGCTAGAAGTACCTTTTTAAAAATTAGGTTGATCTAGTTTAATTCGTATAATATAATCCATATTACTGTAACCTAATTTAATTTAAAATTAGATTCAATATATAGACAATCTTTACAAAGGTGTTCATGCAGAAAGTCAATGAGAAACCTCTGCTCCAGAAAAAATTTACTGTGCAGATAAGCCATTTGATACAGACAAGTGACCATGGAGTGACTGAGTGGGTGCAGCAAGCTGCCTCTGCACTCACAGACCTGCACACATCGTTATATTGAGCCTGCTGCAAGATGAAAAGTGTTTTCTTAGCTCATGGAAAAGGTGGCGTAAGGTCATGCATTTAAGCTGCAGTCAGGGTAGCAGGGAGACTGAAAGATGCATTACTGTCTGGCAGTGTGATTTGACTGAAGATCAGCTCAGCCTTTGTAACAATTGCTAGAGATTGTGTGGCCACCACCCTGACATCTGCAGTGGTATTACATTTTGTGTATTTGCCTTTATTTTTCATCTGAACTGAATGGAACTGTAAAGGGCCAACAGCTCAGAAGATGACCTCTGCAATAAAGTAAATGGAATTTAAACTGGGTCCTTCTGGGCTTTCCAATGAAGAAGCATTTGCTGGGGTATTCTGAACTACTCATTTTTGCCAATTATCTAAATAAGAGTTGGAGTTTACATAGCTGGTGTTTTGCATGCTCACAGCCACATGGAGAGAAATTTCCTCGTGCTGGTTTTAATGACATGTGAAGACATAAGTTAAAACATTTATGAGATGTTTTCTCCATGCACCAGAGGGAAAAAAAAGTCTTTTTTTTTTTTTTTGTCTTTTATTGTTTTGTTTTTTTTATTTCAATATTAACTTTCATACAACAGATCAAAAGAAATTCTCTCAACCTCATAGTCTGAGAACTGTAGCAGCTAGGCTGAAAGACTTAGCAAAACAAACAAAAGCAAACGGACTGCAATTTAGCAAGAGATTTCAAATTATAGGGACAATTGCCAGCAGCTAGTCTTTTATTTAGCTAGAGCTGGCTTCTACCCCAGCTAGTTACAAAACCATGTCCAAGGGTTCTGAATGATGTGCCAAGGAGATCTGAGGTCTGTCAACACTAGTCTTCTTTCAGGGTTGACCATGCAAGAATTAGAACAGAATTCTGTGAAGAAAGGCATAAATGTAAAATAAAAGTAAAGGCAAAAGGAGACACATTACCTCACTGAGGAGGTATTTACAAAGGCTAAATTTTTGTCTAATGACACCAGTTTACTAACGAATCCAGTATGTTCAGTGCATAGAAATTGGCTACAATTTTAGATAATTTGGAACAGTTAAATTATTCTTTCATATCTGTCCTTCTGATGCATCTCCACCCATTGCATTCATTCCATACTGCCTCATTATAGGTTCCTCACTCTGTGCCTGAGAATGGTCTGTGACATTTCTCAAGACATGAAGGTCTGCTTTGTGCACAGAGTAGCACAGTCCAGACCATGCTGAGCTCAGGAGATGAAGGGAAATGGGGAAGGTAGAGACACATTAAGAGAAACCCATAGAGTCATTTTTCTGCTGTGAAGAAGCTGTGAGGGAAGGAAAAGGTGAGATTCTCTGTTTGCACATCATTAATAAGGCAGCAAAACTGAAGAAAGAACTTAAGATCTGTTTGCACTTTGCAGTCCAGTAATGCTGAAAGACAGCCAAGTTAGTCATGGAGTTAAAAGTAGGAGTAAAAGCAACATTGTGCTGTGAGCAGAATAAATTGGACTGTTAAGAAAATAACGAGTCCTGGTGGATCTTGATGCTAATGTAGCTATGGTACCCCCAGGCCAGAGCTAGTATTTCACTGAAAATACTCTTATTAATCTCTAGGAGATCCTTAAATGTGGAGTTTGCTCAATGAACTGGAATAATTAGGAGAATAGATAATAAGAAAATTAATGTCTTTTGCTGTGCAAAACAGAATGTATGTCTGGCTGATTCTGCAGCTAAGTCCACTTTAAAACTTTTCATATGTGCCCTACCCTAGCCAGCCACCCAGCAGATCCTATTTCTCAGAGTGCTGTCTGATGCCTCCATACTGGTCCTTCTTCTGATGTGGTTCCCAAATTCGTAATTCTTTTCTGTAATCTGATTAAATCCTTTGGGATCACTGTTTTGGGTGGGCACCCACTATCATGCAGGTGAGGTGAGCTGGAGAGTGTGAAATGGAGGAGCTTAAATGGAATAAATTGCAGGTAGGGAAAAGGTGTTTAAAACCAGCCTGGTGCTAAAGTTCCAAAACAGTTGAGTAAATAATGGGATGGGCAAATACAAGCCTTGAAATAGTAGGGTATTAGGAGACTACACTTATTCCACTCATTTTATCTTGCTTTAAATTTCACTAGTATGCTTATAGGCAAGATCAGGCTTTTGCATCAGGATGTTGAGTTGGACTCAATGATGCTGATGGGTCCTTTCCATCTCAGTATGTTCTATGGTCCTTTCATTCTATGAAAATGGGTAATCATGCAATGAAGATTTACCTTAGGATTTGGGACAGACTCTGTGTAAATGAAGAGTTAGAATTTATATTAAGATTTATCTGTCTCTGCAGAACTTGTCACCCTTGTAATTATTCATTCCTTCAAAGTCCCATTAAATTAACAGCTTTTATGAATTATCTCCTATGTTACAAACAGTGCTGGAAAGCTGAAGAAAATTAGTTTGTAAACATAGACAAACTGAAAGCTAACCAAATTATTCAAAAAGATGTTTTATAATTAGAAGTAAATTGCTACCTGATAAGTAGAATTTCCCCAACACCTGTTGCCAACGTAAGAAACACACAGAGTAATTCTATCGCTGAAGGACTTGGAGAGTTGGTAACACTGCTTCTCCTTCTAAAAGGAAGGGTCAGAGGGCTGCTTGACTTACCACAGAGGAAAGAAAGTGCTTTTAAAAAACTTCTTGATACTCAAAACTCCCTCCTCTCTCACCAGCAGATCAAGTCCAGAGTCTACTATGTGACTATGTGGCAAAATTTGTGAAATTTGTGTTCTAGAGTCAGAGGACTCTCATGTCCACACGTTTGAGGAATGTGTGATGTACTATGATGCTGTCTGTCTGTGGGGACTCAGCAGAAATGCAGCAGTTAAGGCTCAATGAACTGACATGTCTGTAAAAGCAGTTGTCAGGGAAAACCCAGCACTCGGCAAAAAAAATTTTTGAGGCACCGTGGCATAATTCCGTTTTGTGCATCTGCCAGCCGTGCATCCGAGCTGTGGCATTCTGCCCACAGAAAAGGCTGAGCCATTCTGGTGGAATTAAGTAATTTCCCAATATCTAAAACACCTTGAGAACTCAGGAGTCAAGTCCACAGCTGATGTAATGAAGGATTGCTGCATTACTGTGTCTGGAGCTCTTGTTTCCCAAAGGTCTTGTTCCCCAAGTGAGCTTTGTTTTTTATGATAGCAATGGGAAGAATTTTTTTTTTTAATAGGTGGCTGTTTGGTGTGAACTCTGAATTTTATTTGTAATTTATGGTATGGCTCACCTCTAAAATCACCTCTGGAGAGTATAATTGGAGTTCTTTCTGCAGAAGCATTTGGCTTAGCTATATTTTCCCCCGCTGTTCAGCTCAGTGATGTATGTCACTGTGGAAGTCTCGTAGTCACTTATTCCCTTCTCAGGTGACCATCCTTATCGGGAAAACAACCGGTACAGCACACAGGAACACTCAGAAAGGATGTGAAGCCTTCACTGGAGACTGTGCACATCAAGTTAACGTTGAAAGGACATACATATTTTATGAGATAGACTTTTGCTTAAGCAGAATGAAAGAGATTTTTTCAGAAGCAATTAACATCTGGTGCCAGATGAAAATGCTGTCGTTTTAAATGTTGTTAAACTGTGACGTCTGAACAAAATATATGATACTTATAAAAAAATTATCTGGAACCTGTTTAACTGAAAAGTGGGATGGAATCCCAGTTTTTCATTCTAGGTATTTAGTCATTAGGATTTTCCGGCAAGTTTTGTTTATTATATTCTATTATTCTTTAGGACAATGTGCAACTTCTCCCCAGGCAAGATCTATAACATCTTGGCTTATATCAGGCTTATCTATCTACATAGCAGACACCTCAAGAGCAGCAGATTAGGTGTACCTGGATTTCTTTGATTCAAGATCATCTGCAATGGGGAATAAAGAAGAATTAAATTGGCATAAAAGAGAGGAGAACATACAAAATAAGGTGACATTCTTGTGCATTTTTTCTGGTTCATTTCTAGAATAATGGAAATGGAGTTAGGAGGTGTTTTTTGCACTCCTAATAAGCCTCGGAACGTATCCCTAGAGTACAGTCAAAGGGTAGGAAAAGTCTGAAATTTTCCGTTCTGATTTTCCTGCAATGACAAGGAACTAGTGGAAATGGAAATATTTTAATTATAAACTACTAAATGAACATTTTGTCCATATCCCTCTCTGACTCCAACAACTCTCCATATGGATAGGACCATTAAAAAGGAATTGGAATTTCAGTTTATGGGGGTTTCGCTTTGACTGCTGATCAGAATGTGAAAAACAAGAATAGAAAGGAGGAATGAGTTGAAGCAAGATTTGAGGTGGTACCTCAAACATAACACTGGAAGTCTGTCAGTCATATGTCATTACTGGTGAACAAAACAGTTTCATCAGCTGGAAGGACAGCTTGGATACATGACCAGAATCTTCATGTCCAGCTGGAACTAGCTTGGACACAATAAGGAACAGTTTTTACCTTTGTCTTTCTATGACAGGGGGCTGAGAATAAACATAAGCCCAAAATATTCAATATAGTCAAGTGTGCTTCGGCTGTCAATAATATCACGTGTGATACCGCTGGGAGAAAGAGAGAAGAAAAACATGTTCTACTGCTTCCCACATCCATAGCTTGGATACAGAACCTTAGGTTCTCCAGGGTTTTTTTCATTCATTGGAAGAAATCAAAGTCATCAAAATTGACGGTAAAGGAATTGAAAAGTGATATGATTATTTTCTGAAATAAGATGCCTCTCAATGAGAATCATTACTATATAAGTTCATTACTAAATGAATTTCATGGCTAAATTCTCTCTAAAAGACATTTTCTTCTGATTAGATAGAAAATTGAGATGCTGGTCAGCACTTCAGATTAATAATTCAAATTTTAATTATTATTATTACTATTAATATTATTATATTTTTTAAATAATAAAGATTAATTCTTCAAACTGCTATCCTTTGACAACATTATTAAAAAAATCCAAAATGTGCAGGCAAAGTATTTAGCTTTTTTTATGACAACACTACTTACTATCCCTAAATTTTCAGGAAAGATCAATCTGTATCATTTTAATCACTTCTGCTGTCTGTTTTATTCCCTCAACATAAGAAATTTTAACTGGGCTTCTGCTCATATCACTTTATGATTATTCCCTCTTCAGTTTGGCACATATGGTATTTCACTTCTCTGATCAGCTTTGTTTACACTCCTGTGTTTTCTGCACTTTCTGGATTAAATCCCCCAACTCTTCCAGTTGGGTTTAACTAAAGCTTCTCCTGGCTTCAGCAGAGAGGCAGCTCCTTTCTCAGATGTGTATTAAGAACCATGAATGATGAGGATTTCCACTGCCTGCAGCTTAATCCTCTATCTTCTTCAGTGTAATGGTGGTAGATTATTCTTTTATCAATGGTATTTTAGTAAAATTTTAAATTCTCTTTACTGTTATAGAAGTCTTTGAGAAGGATTTTCATGTAGGTTTATAACTGAGATGCAAGAAGATCAACCTCAAATCTTTATGTGAATCTGATGCCTCACCCCTCTGAATTGAAAATCCATTATCCACTAGTTATTGAAAAATTCTCTTTTTTCAGACGCAATTGTGACTTTTAGGGCATGTGTCTCCTTGACCCTTAAGGTGCCACAAGCAAGACAAGCTCTCACTGCTTCTGCACTCTGGGCAAAAAATTTCCATATCCCCACAGTAAATTGGGAGCTACAATGATCAGTTATTATTAGTGCCTAACTCACTTTAGAAATGTGGTCTTTCTGGTTCTGCCAGCTGTCTGCAGTTTATTCAGAAGTTAAGTCAGCCTCAGCCTTCTACAACCCTCAGCTTTTAAAAAAAGAAGTAAAATTCTTCAGTAATATTGTTTATTAAATACTTTAGAGCACTGGACCCTTTAAATATGGCACCAGAAGAAGGTGGCTAAAATATGCAGATCTTTTCCGGACAGTGCATTTTAAATCAATCAGAAACTAGATGCTTGAGACAGGAATTTTTGCTTGAAATTCTGTGGTCTGTATAGACTGGTATGTCAGCCTGGTTGTTTACTAAGAATTTTTGGATTTTTTCATTGTATGAGCAATGCAATATTCACTGACCCAAATTTCAGCAGTAAGAGTGATCTCATTATATCTAGAAAACAAAAGGCTATGTTATTCTGTCATAGTTGTTAATTCTACATGAACCTTATGCAAAAGAAATAAAATATTTTATCATGAGGATTCTATTTTTGATCCTTTTACCAGGCAACTTTATGTGCTGTGTAAACATCAGCTAAACTTACAATGCAAGAGAGGACAAAAATTGTATAGGAACTGTGTTGACTCTGCCATATGAATTTTAATCTGAGTATGATATAAAGTACTTCTTTGCTTTATTCTTCCAACTCAAACTAGTGATGTCATGCACCATAAACCAGACTTGCTGTTTTGTGAATTAGCAGACCTGCAAGCATATCCTGATAAGAGAATTAAATGGTCCAGAGAAAACTGTTTTCAGCCCTACACCAGCAGAGATGGAGAAGAACACAAAGAATTCTGTGGAGAACCTCTGGCTGACTCAAAGCACCTCATATCAGTGTCTAGTATTATCTCTGCATCCAGTGATGTAGACTATCACTTTTTGCTTTTGGAGATATGAATCTTGTTTAACATGCTCTGAATATGTGAAGTTATTCACATGGTAGGCTCAGAACCAGGACGCAGAGCTGCCGTATCTGAAGTGAAACAAATCTCATGTCAGGTTTCAGCTGAGTTATGTATGCCATATTTGTACTTTCTGGATTTCCTGTGGTTACTAATAAGTAGAATCACTGATGGAGGCAGTACCCTTTACCCTCAATTTCCCTTTCCACTAAGCATCTCTTTCTAGGATTTTTCTTTTACCATTACTGCTCACATTTTGAATAGTATTATGGTGACAAAAGCAATCAAAGACATGGAGAGAGCTAAAAAAGTTATTTAAATCATGTTTGACTTAATGGATTTCAACAAAGATCCTGCTGAAACTGGGCTGTGAATAACTGTAGCACTAGGAAATGTGAAAGGCCTTAAAACACGATGTTATGTTATATATAACAAACTGGCTACCGACTCTCCCCCATTACTGTGTCACCCAGAATATGAATGGGGCCCTAACCATGCATGGCAATCCTATGTTTAAAAACGTCAAAAAGGAGAGCATGAGTGAAGAGTAAATGTTAAAATTCAGTAACATAAAATGATAGAAAGGGTAAAAAGAGAGCCACACCACTGCTTTACTGTTGACAGTTGCACTGAGTAAGGATTTGTAGAATCCTACAATGGTTTAGGTAAGAAGAAGCCCTAAAGATCTTCTAGTTCCCTAAAGATCATCTAACCCCCCTGCCATGGGCAGGGAAACCTTCCACTTGACCTGGTTGCTCAAAGACCCATCCAGCTTGACTTTGGACAATTCCAGGGATTTGGCATCCACAGCTTCACTGGGCAACCTAGTCCTGTGCCTCAGCACCCTCACAGTGAAGAGTTTCTTCCTACTATCTATACTAAACCTAATCTCTTTCCGTTTGAAGCCATTATCCCTTGTCCTATCACTGCATGACCTTGTAAATAGTCCCTCTCCAGCCCTCTTGTAACCTCCCTTTAGGTGCTGGAAGGTGCTGCAATTGCTTGTATGTGGATACTTCAATTGACATCTCCGGATATCTCCATTGATCTTTATGGACATCAGCTACAGAGAAAACCCTGTGGCAATTTATCTATGGACAAAATGTAAGTAAGATGCAAATGATCACCAAGTAGATGTTTTTCAAAATGCCCAATGTCCCTGTTTTTAAAAATCTCTAGGTAGCTGCTCCCACTAAAAGTGAAAGATGTTCTGATTAATAGTTTCACTTAATTGTTTAACCATTTCACTGGTTAAAATGACCTTCCATCCATTTTGAGGCTTCTTTTCAGAGCAAAGCTCCCCGGTAATTAAATCCTCACTAAAGCACATTAATTTATGTCACCTATGCTTCCCTTACGCTGTTTGTGTCCCTGCTGCCTCTGCTCTGGCTTGCAGCCAGCTGCCCCTCTCTGGCTCAGGGCCCACACTCTGGATTTTTCCCAGAGGCTCCCTGGCAAGAACACAGCCTCCTTTGCCACTCAGTGCCACAAAGAGGTGAGGAGAAAGGTCTTCTTGGGACAGGCTGCCTTTTGCCCATCCTCCTCATACCACCAGAGTTCTGCCTGCTAAATTGTTGAAAATGGCCAGTCACCAGCCAAGTGACCCTAAAAAATTCCTGTCCGGTTGTAATTACAAAGATGGACATTTAAGTCCACTAGCTGCTGTATTTTATGAGAGGGAAAGGAAGATCTATGTCCCCAGCAAACTTGAGCTCTGACTGGAAAAGACATTGGAAAAAAATTATATGTCCGCAATGTCACTTCATAAGTCAGACAAAAATGTGGTATAATAAATACCTGCTCTCATCCTCCTTCACTGAAGCAGTTTTTCATTTTGATTGGTGATTTTAAAAGGCTCATTTCTTAGTTTTCTATTTTACCTCTAGGAAGGTTTTCCATTATGCAGTTCCTATAAATATATGAAAACAGAGACCGCAATAAACCAATATATTTACTGAGACTAGAATATTTTTTCTTCTCAAATGAAATTATGCTGGTGCTATAAACAGCTGAAAATATTTTACTGAGGTATCAACTGCCTTAGGATCTGTATTAATGATAGGCTTGTTAGAGTGTGAAATGTCTCCTGGCTTTTCTCCAGGGTGTTTAAACTAATACGCTGCTAAGAATAAGGGAATGATTTTCCTTTCACTATCACTTTGAGACTTTCAAATTTTCATTGACTTTACAGATATCTGTGCTGCTTTGCAGTGGTGTAAGTGAGAGAAGCACCAAGACAGAGTCCACACATAGCAGCAGGTCTGAAAGATGAGCTGGAAGTAGTACTATTGAAGGGAGGATTAGCCAACCTATAACACAATGACAAAAAGATGCATCCTAACTATAAATCTTTTCCCTTCTTTTTGGGAAAGGAAATGTAAATGTAGTTCCTTCAGACTTGTGTTCCAAGCATAGTAGCAATGATTGATGTATTGCTCCAAAAGCTGATTGGTTTTGTGAGTTGTTTTAATTCAGGAAGGGGAAATTTGCCCAATTATCTTTTAAAATATTGTATACAAACTAAAGGGTGTAAGATAACCAGTCAATTTTGAAAAGGAATGTGTGGTTCAAAAGATTAAAACAAATAAAAGGGGATAAATTGCTTAAGCCATGAAATAATAGATAAAAATCAGTCAATCAAAAGTTCAGAGTGCCTAAAGGAGTCCCCAAAAGTGGCACATACCAACTCTCTAAACCGAATCCAGAACCTTTATTGGAAGCTTTAACTGCTTGTTTTGATATATGCATGATTGTGCCTCTGAGGTGACCAGAGATTGTTGTACAGCCAAGTGAAAGGAGGGCTGCTGGGCACACAATGCCTTTGGGAACCAATATTATCTAGCTATAAAGACGGAGGAACACAGAATAAACAGTAATGAAAATAAATTGGTAATCTAATTTAACCCCAAACTGGGGGGAAGTTCTTATCAGGACTCGGTTTTCTTTCATTTTTTCAAGCAAACAGGCTCAGCATTTTGTGACTGGCTTTGCAATATATTTGCTGTTTGCCATTCTGTCCAGTCAGTCTGCAGCACCATTCGTGCATTTGTGGAAAGGATGCTAGCTGTATCTGTGAGAGCAAGGCATTGACCTGGAAGTTGTCTTGAAAATGGAACTCGCTGCTGTCTATGCCTGCGGAAGGAAACTGCTCGGAGATGTCTATTGACAGACAACACATGTCTGATTGCAGAAGAAGAATCCTGGGTTTTGTGAAATTCAGGACCTAGTGGGGAATCAGCACCCTGCCCTGTAACATCCCAACAAAGATGACGCTCTCAGGGCTAACAGTCCCCTCGGAAGCAATGCACTGCAAATGCTGCCAAGCTCTGTGAGACAAAACCATCACAGAAAAAGAAGGAGTCTTAACTGCTCCAGCCTGTAAGAACTGAAAATGTGCTGGAAGACTAAAAAGGATGAAGGACGGATGGTATGGCTGAACACTTGAAAAGACTTGACAGAAGTGGGAAAACACTGGAAATTAATACTACCAGTATATCAAACCTTTAAAGCTTTCAGCTTCACTTGATATTTTCAATGACATTTCTTCAGCTGGAAGGTGAACTGTATTGTAAATGCTCTGGAGTCACAGATCATTTGAGCAGCTTCAGTCTGGGCAATGTTTGTTTGTGATTAGTTTTACAAGAGTGTATGGAATAATTTAAAACTGAATACATGAAGCTTATTTTTGATAATCACATGTTCACTCCAGTCATGCTTGAATTTCTATTTCCAATTATCTTTATCAACAAACATTTCCAGATTGCTTCTGACTTGTCTATTAAAATATACTTGGCGCTAATCAAAACTGTGCACAAACTACTAATCATTCTGTCAACTGCTACCAGCTCTATGGAGATGGCAAGATTATGGAAAAGAAGTTAAATTATATGGTTGTTTAACCTGGTATTTGTATGGGCATATCACCCTGGAAGTGTTCAAAAGGCATCTGGGGACACAGGTTAGTGGTGAACATGGTGGCGCTGGCCTTGGTGATCACGGAGGTCTTTTCCAGCCTTTATGATGCTATGACTCAATTCTATGTTTCCATGTTTGTTCTAAAGTGTAGGGGAAAGGAATACACTTAGGAGGCTTCGACAGAGGTTACCAGAGGCTCCAAAACTGTGGTCAGATTTCTAAATACTTTCACATGATAAAAGGTAGGCAAAGGCCCTTGCAAGACGTGTTCCAGTGTGCTTTTTAAAGTAGGACCTAATTAGTTTCAATTTGCACTCAGTAAACGGTTGCATGTTAATCAGAAAGCAGCAAATGCAGAACTGTCTTGCAGTGTAATAAGCCAAAAAAATCACCATTTTTTTTTCACTTAAAAGCATTTCTTACCATTCTGAACTTGCTCTTTTGTCTTACTGAATTATTTAATTGTTATTGACTTCCATGCTGGTAGCACCCAGATGCTTGAAGACGTCTCAAGCAGTGATTGAATACTTCATCAGGTACATTGTCCAAAACATAATCTTACCTGAAATGTTCCAGAATTACCTTAATTAGTTTTACTCCTCAGAATAGAAATTAAGATCTGGAAAGATCAGGGCTGTTACAAGTCCTGCAATTGATCATGAACAGGTAAATTGTTACAAGCTGCAGCGATGTCTCCCTTCAGTCTCCTCCAGCCTGAACAGACCAAGTCACCTCAGCCTCTCCTCATATGGCTTCCCCTCAAGGCCATTCACCATCCTCATGGCCCTCCTTTTCATGTTTCCTGATGTCTTAATATCTTTTTTTATATTGTGGTGCCAAAAACTGCACACAATGGTCAATTTTTCAGTGTTGTATTTGGTTTTCTTGGTTTGTCTTGTTTTGTTTTGTTTTGTTTATTTTTTCATTTAGCCCTGCATGTCTCACTAGTTAAAATACCAAACTTCTGCAATAATTGCATAGGGCTTGTTGAAAACGCAATATATTGGGAAAGTGATAGATTTTAAGAAGTATTCATCAATCAGTAGGGAAACAGCACGGTGAGGGAGTGTAACAGAGTTTCTCCAAAAATCCCCATGCCTAGGTACAGCTTGTGGTGAAATCAAAGATCAAATAACTTTTTCTTATAATAATCACCAACTGCAGTGGAAGCACAGAGCAGAGGAATTTGTTCCTTAGATCCACATTTCTAAAGGTTCCTAGGCTCTTTCACAATTGCTGCTGACCATCAGTGTCCTCAGACTCCGGTTTGCTGCTGTTCATGGAGAGAATGGGAAACATCTTGAAGTAAGAACCTCCTTCAAACCAATTTACTGCCTCATTAAAGGGTGAGAGGGTTGGATTTTATGAATGAATAAAAATCATAACCCTCAGATATTAGCTGTAGCCATATAAGGAATTATTCTCATGGTTATGCTCATATAAAAAGTTGATCTCTCTATCCTTGCCCCATAGTAAATGAAGAGGGAGAACTTTAGAATATCAGGTACCTCCCTGAAAAGGAGCTAATTTTTCCTCACCACACATACAGGCAAATATCTCCATAGCTCTTGTGGATGTATTCCTATGTGTTGTTAAGAAACCAGAGTTAGAAATATCAGATTTCTAGTTAGATCTGTTTGTTTGCATCTAAATGTTTTGTTCAAGAAACAAGTTTTGTAGAAGTGAGGCTACAACATTCACTTATTTGCAAACAATTACGTATAAAGTTCAGCACAGTGTGTACAGCTATTTCTGGGAAATAGATACATCAGATTTCTTTTTTTCATAGAAAGAGCTGGAAATTCAAGTTATATTACTGAACAAAAAATTGTGGAAAACACTAAAACAAAAATCAGAATGGACGCACAATCTTTGTGTGGACGGTGATGAATAAGGGAAGAAAATATACATATCCAGTTTCCAGAAGTGCAGTGCCATGCCCACAGCTGGTCATGGTAAGACAGTTGCACATGTCTTACCATGGTAAGACAGAAAAACATTTCCTTAGGTGCGTGTTGAACATACACTAATAATATTGGCAGAAGATCTAAAAAGTCCATACAGCTCTGAAACATATTACAAGTGTGATACTTTAAAACTAACAAAAGTCATATTCTGTCTCCAAAGCATGGACATGAACCTCAGCAGGGTGATTCTGTCAGGCTTAAATTAAATCTCATCATAACACACATGAATTGGGAAGAGGTACTGGAGGAAGGGCAGCAATGGTGCAAAGTTCCTAAAAAAGATATAGGTACACACATATTAAGGAGTAACTTTACTTTTGCCATCCTTCATATATTAAATGCAAATAAATGGAAACACAGAGGTACCAATGATATTTGCCATTCTACAAAGCTATTCTACAAATGGCTTTAATATAGAGTTTGAATTATATGAGAAGAGCAAAGTAAATGATGTGTGCAGTGGCTTAGGATGAGCTTAAGAAAGCTAAGAACTCTCCAAGTCATTGTGAAGGTATCTTATAATATAGGAAAAAAAGGAATAATAAGAATGGCAAATTAAGAAATTTGTTTAAAAGCAGGGGAAAGAAAGCCAGTGGTATCCTGGCTTGTATCAAGAATGATGTGGCCACCAGGACCCTGTGTAAATAACGTTGTTTCTCTGTACTTCCATTCAGTATGAAATGAGTGACGTGGTTTTCTTTCCTTGCCGAATTGTTGTAGGGAATAATACATTACAGGTTTTAAAGGGCTCTGTCACGATATCAGTGAGGTACTGAGTGTTTAAGAAACAAATACAATTACTCTTATCCCAAGGCCTAACAGTTTTCTGGTAGCATTAAGCAGAATTGTTTTCAATGCTTTGTTTAACATGTATTCCCTTTTTTTTTCACACAGTAGTTGCATTTATATATTCCTTATACATATTTACAGAAATATGCTACAATATCTGATGGGATGGAGAAGACCCAGGTTCGTGTAGCTCATGAAAGGTCATTAGAGTGATTTAGATTTCCTTTGGCATTAAATAGGGCTGTTTATTCTGTCAGTAAGAACATTTTGTAAACATTGTTCATATTCTGAATGAGTATAGATATCACACATTTGAGTCTCCTGATTTTCTTTCCTCTCAAAAAAACCATGAAGAGTGTGAAATCCAGAAAAATACCGTGGGCATCACTCCAAGTCCTTGTATACTTTATATGAATATTAATTTTTGCAGTGGCTGTTGAGACTTCTTACAAATAAAGGGGCTTCAGGCTATTGATGGAGGTCACATTTTGATGACAATTTCTTGCAAGTGTTACTTAGAGGCTACTGGCTTTAGTCCAATACCTTAAGAGACTTCTCATTTGGCTTCACATTTTTATGAGAGATAAACCACTCTCATAGAAGCAGGCCAATTTAAGAGCAATCTGGTTTCTCCTTGCCTCACTTCTGAAGGCTAAAACCCAATACAAATAATGTTTAAATCCTCGCTCTAACCTGCAGTACCATGTATGCTTCCCCTCAAGGAAGAAATAGAGCGATTTCAGCTTTTTTCTAAATTAAGTTAATAAAAATCTTTGATCGTGAATTCACTGTGGGAGATTGCTATAAATTACTACAGGTCTGATTGCTCAAGGTGCCAGGCACTCATCTGATGTAGAAGAGTTGTTAGATATTGCAGAGCCACTAAACATTTGCATATGGTATCTGGCAAAAAAAATCCAGTGTGAACAAAGGACTCTCATGTAGCCACTTCTCTCAGTGTCAGGATATTGATAAGTGCAGTTGAACATTTTTTTAAAACTAAGAAAAATGAAAGAGGACAAGGTCGATATTTTCCCAGAACTTTATGGTAGATTGTGCTTATGCTGTTTTTCTCTGATTAACACTTGGAAGACTGGTAATAAACTACCATTTTTTCAGAAAACAGCTCCCTTTTCATCACACAAACATTGCTTGTTTTTCAGATGAACTGATGAAATAAAAAAGAATTGATTGTTCTTGGTAGAAGTCAATCAGTACAGCATGTTACAAGGACTTTGAAGTGCATTGAACACAGAAAATACATCATACTTTGAATCTGCCAACCTTGATAATATGTCCTTAATTTTTAGCCAGACATTTTAGCACAATGGATATAAACAGTGTTTTTACTCAATTGAGTAACCTGGAAAATTAGCTTTCTAGAGAGCAACTCCAGGCCATTTAGAATCACAGAAAATAAAGATAGCAACAACTTCCCCAAAGACTTTGTAGATACTGGAGGCATGCGACATTCTGTGCATTTTAATTATTGTATTTCATATTGCAAATTCCCCGTAACCTTTTGAAAAGCTCTCCCTATGGTCTGCCACCTGTCCCATGGCATCAGAAGAGGCAGTGATGACAGCGGCGTGGAAGATATCGTGTTGATCAGGGCTGCTGCTGAGAAAAGGAACTGTTTTGGAGCATAAAACTCATAATAAGAAGGTTTAATTGGATCATTTGGAAATACTCTTTAGGAAGAAAGAAATGTCTTCATAACAGCTTAGCTCAGAGTTGTCGAGTTCATACAGAGATTTGGGTATCTACAGTTCCACAGTATAAATGACACTAAAAAATGGAAGAAGGATGTCTTTCTGCCTTTCTCCCCTCCCATTTCTTCAATTAGAATTTAAACCTAAGGACAGGAATTTTATGCTCCAGTCTTTATGCCCTTTAAGTTTTGCTCAGCTCCCGGCAGAAACTGCTACATCTGGACACCCTACTGCTGAGCTCCCAGCTGCCCTTGGCTGCCTTTGGTGGGACTCAGGAACCCAGTCCTGGCAGCAGCTGAAAAGTGGGCAGAACAGATATAAGGGATGGGTTTGACAAAGGTTTGGCTGGGGGGAAAGGCAGATCTCCCTGGCTCACATTGCTTGAAAAGCCTGTGCTGCCCTCTCAGCTTTCCGGCACCCCAGCCGCACACAGAAGAGCACATCACAGTTCCAGCATTCTCCTTTACTGCCCCGCTGCCTGCCAGCTGTGCACACAAAGCAGAGTACTCCTGGATAGCCTGCTACTATGGCAAACCCATCAAGTTCAGACACCCCCCATGCATGCCTTTCCAACCTCCCTACGCACAAACTTACCCCAGCAGGCCTAGCCTCCCTCTCTGATGTACTCAGAATGGGCAAAGTTTGTGTTTATCTGTGTCTTTCCATAATACTGTTTGTGGAAGCGCAGATTAACCATAAACTGAAATTAATTGGCATGCAAAATTATTTGAAAAATGCAAATTAGTCCATCAAATGATTCAAAATGTCATGCATGGTGCAGCACAAAATTTGGCAGGGACAAGGAGTGATTATTACAGGTAGGCAAGCCAGCAGATGGCTGAGTGCTCTGAAACACTGCCTGTGAGAAAAGGATGTTGTTCATAACTCTGGACTGCCTCTTTCCATGTTAATAAACAGCTGTGAATACAGTAATGAAAATGTCAATCAGCTTTTTGCTGTACTGGGGCATTAGCATAACACCGATATCTGCATAACCACAATAGTACCATGTACTTATCTCTGCAGGGTCAACTTAAACTTTTAATATTTCTAATGCTGTAACTGAGAGCTGGTACGGGGAGGTGTGATTTTAGTGGGAGAGTAATGATGCCCATTATTTTTCACATTTGCTATTCCCTGGTGATTCAATGAATTAGAAAACATTTTAACTAAGTAAGTAATATTCCTGATCCTAAGGGAATGGATGGTGCCTGTGTAGAAATGTGCACAGTGTCTGGTTAGAGAGTTGTGCTGTTCCTACAGGGCAGGAAAAGAAGCTAAAACCAGATGGGATCACCCTCAGCAAAGAAATTGGGGCATGAAGCAGGTGGCAGATGAAACCACCTGTGTAAGAAAGTCCAGATGGTCAGAGCTGCAAATACGCTGTGCTGGGGAGGCTGGACCTTCATTCCAGCACCCCTGGCACCTGTATTACATTTTACAGTCTGCCTGAATTCAGCCTGGGTTCAGACTGCCCACAAAACCCTCTGATTCCCTCTGTCCCTCCTGCAGTCTGCACCAGGAGGATGGGGAGGCCTTCAAACAACAATCATGGGTTCTAGTGACTGCTTGAAGTAACCTCAAAAACAGAGAGAAAAAGCCTCCTCAGGAGGAGAAATAGGAAGGAAGGTTGCTGCAGTGCTGGCACTCGTAACATCCTTCCTGCTAGGAATGCAGACAGTCAGCAGTCTCAGATTTGGAGGTGTCCCATGGGTCAGACCACACCCACAGCAGACACCACATAGAGAAAATTTCTGGAGTCATGCCTGATGCTGATAGAGACTGCGTAATCCCTGAAGGAGAAAACATTTACTCTTGAAGGCAGGACGATAAGGTGGAAAGTGGCCCATATGAGGCTTTTATTTGAAAGGGATGGAGCTTAGATTTCCTCTGGTCCTTAAAGCACACATCCCACAAGCCAGACACCCAATGTGATGGTTGCCGCCATACTTGGAGTAACCTTCCCAGGAGGAGGTGCATTATGTAAAGTATTTTTAGTACTTTTATCATATCCATTGATATCTGTGAAGATCGTCAAATCCTGACTGGACATGGGCCTGGGCAACCTGCCCTCGGTGACTCCACTTGAGCAGGGGAGGTTGAATTAGACGATATCAAGGGGGCCCTTCCGAACTCAGCCTTTCTAACTCTTAGTTTAGAAGCTGCCATGAGGTACCGTGATAAAACACCACCTGCAAGAGGTTTGGAAAATGCTTTGGAAAAAGAAAATAGATGAAGTGTCAGTTGGTCAGCATGATATTCCCACAGCCTAGATTTATGGCATCATAAATTTGAAATAAGACTTCTCTATGTCTGCCTAACTGAAAAAAACAGTTCTGTCATCAAGAGCTCTACAAAAAGACAAATTACTTTCTATGCCCGAGAGCACATAATCTTCAAGTTCATTTCTAAAACTGGAATCTTGTATCCAAAAGAATATCAACCTCATGATTTCATCTCTTTCTCAATCTGAACAGAAGAATATTGTCTAACACGCTAACACGTGAAAACTTTGAGAGATCAGGATGGTACTAATCAGTATCTGTTTAAGCAAAAAAGGGATTGTCAAAAGAGTAGCAGATTATGGAGCTAACAGAAGATATATACATATGCAATTATTGTTCAATGTTATTTATACTTAGGATTTATTCTTTCACTATGGAACATACAATTAATATTTCTCTATTTCTCCCAGTAACTTGCTGTGTGATCTCCATGTAACAACTTCACTGAAGTGAAAGCAACCTTAAGACACCCTGTACGTATTTCATGGTCAGTTTATGGATTGTTTTGCTATTATTTTTTTACTGATGCCTAACCTAGAAGTTTCTCTAGCTTCATAGGCCTTCAGTAAGTGTGCTTTGTTTTAATTATCAGTACAAGCAAAAGATGACATTGGAGTTCTGGATTTGGTTTGGGTTTTTTCTAGTAATATTCATAATAAAAATGTGGCATTATAAATGAGAAAAAGGTCAATCTGACTTGTCAATACTGACAGTTTCTAGGTTTCTTGCATGAAGCCATCTTAGAAATCTTTGCAAAACTTCTCTGCATGCTCTAAACTGCTTAATATTATCTAACTCTTTCTAAAGACTTCCTGCAGGTCCATCAGAGGTCTATTTTTCAGATAATCAGAATTTTCTCTCCCTGTGACCATTTCCATCAAAACCTCAAAAAAGATAGATAGGAAGTAAATACAAATGAAAGAGGCAAGAATCTGAGGTGGCTGTAAGATTTCATGGCATAACAGGTTTCTTTCTTACAAGTGACAACATGCATTATCACAACTGCTTAACCTTGAGACTCAAGGCTTTCAAAGTGCTTTTAAATTATTGATTGAAAGGCAACAAGGCAGCAACCAATGGCAGAATATGACTTTACAGTGCAAAAGTAACACTAATTTAAACTGCAACCCACAAATGGGTGTTTAAAAAGGGGTATTTAATGGAGTCAGGGCTTGCCAAAAAGGGAGGCAACCCTCAGCCTTGCAAATTATTGATTTCTCTCTCATTTTAAATCCTTTTTATCCCCATTGCTCAGAATGACATACACGATCATTGCTGTCAGGCAGTAATGAAGTTTCTGTTCAGCACACTCTTTGACATGAAAAAGTCAATGAAACAGTATTTGTCAAAGGAAATGAGATGCTACTAAATACTTTGAGGCAGCATTTGCCCCTTCCCTACCCGAAGACAGTGAACAAAGGAAGCTGGTCTAAGGAAGTTGGAGCAGGGACTGGTGCTGATAAGGTCTAAGGTATATACACTTTGAAAAAACCGCTTTCTACTCTGGGTATGACTGCAGTTAGCATTACTTTGGGATTAAGGTTGAGAAATTCAAATTATTGGGTGTTCTGTTTATTTCTGAATTCTGTATGCCTCTAATAGTTATAAGAAGGCTTGTGCATATCCAGGACACTCAATTATATTCTCTTTTAGAACGTGATTTCCTCATTGCTTGATTCTCCATTAGACAGGAGCAGTGTTTGTGATTAGTAAGCAATATCTACTGCAAATTCTTGGTTTAGGATTTGGGTCAACATATAGTTAAAATCAGGACTGTATCCTGATGCCTTGTGTTCTATTTTACCACCAAAACTGATGCATTTTCTATAACTAAGCTTAAGTCTATGGGTTAGAGTTAAGAAATATAAAGTCTAAAATTCCTATTTTATTATTGGGTTGTTCCCAGCCTACAGAGTAAGGAGAAGTTCTCATTCTGATAAAGACCCTTATCGTGTTTGCATTTTAATGATCCTCTGGCAAGGATATGGTAAGGATTATGGGTGGGAATATAGTTAATATTGGAAAAATCAAGATACACAAAAGCCTATTATACTATAAGCTTCTTCAGAGTTTCCAGAAATAAATAGAAAAATTTGTACTTATTGCAATCTTCTAGTAGAAGATTTTTACCCAAGGTTACAAGTTCAGTATTGTGGTTACATTTCAGCAATGCAAGGATCTCATAAAGGTCCAAAAGTCAGGAAAAGAACAAATTGGGATTGGGATTTTACTCTGTTTTACAGTAGGCTGATACAAAGAGAGTAATAACATTAGTGCCCAGGATGCAATTAAGGCTGGGGGTTGTAATATAGAAAACAGCAACCATCCATTCCGCACATTCTTAAAAGATAGAAAGAAAATAAGTACAAGATTAAGGCCAAATCCTTAATCTTATTTATTTACATGGAGTGCCTGTAGCTTAAATTCTGAGCTAGAGTCAGGGTTCAGGCTTTGGAGCATGTAGCATAAAAAGCTGTGCTTGTTGCTGGGTTAGCTAAAGCCTTTGGCATGGGAAAGAAAGCTCATAAATGCCAATAAAATTTTTATACTATCGCATTGTTTGATTTCCTATGCATCTTGACTGACTACTAAATTAAAGATGACAAGTGAGTGAACTCAAGGATTGGTCCCTAGAGCTTATTAACCCCAGCAACTTATTAACTCTTTCCTCACCTGTTAAAAATAAAAGTCTTCAAGACAAATTTCATGTATGATTCTAGAGATAGATTAGTCCATAGGGAATTTCCCAAAGGCAAAGATAGGCAGGACTGCAGAGAACAGCAAGTCTGTCTCTTTCTGCCCAACACAGTCCTCCAAAACCACCTCCTTAGCCTGTGCTCCCATTTTCTCCTGCTTTCATTCCTGTGAGCACAAAACATGACTTGCATTCCTGTCATGAAAATGCCAGCTCTAAATGTTTCTGTCTCTAACCTAAGAGAGTAGGAGTTCTCAAATGAAACACACATAGCTACATGAAACTGAATACTGATTAAACTTTCCTACTGAAATTAGGTCTTCTGCTTTAAAATCTCATCTGAGTCATGGGAAGCCTTGAACATTTTGAAGGAAGAATCTTGAGGGAAAGTTCCTGAAAAGTACATCAATTTAATATAATGGCAAAAGTTGTGTGAAGATATGATAGCTTAAAGTAATTCAATTGAAAACATGCCCTCAGAACAAGGATGAGGCTGCTTGACTTACTCTTTTGGTCTAAACTGCATAGAATAACCTCAGAAATGTCCAAATGCTCAAATGCCCAAAACTCAGTTTCAATAAAATCCTTCCTGGACCCAATAAGTTTGAAATGTACTGAAGGGCTGAGGCAGAGAGGAGAGCTCTGCACTGAGCAAATTGAAATGGAAAAAGAGTAAAATCAGGACTCACAACTCCAATGATTTAAATGTAGATGAAACACCCTGAGGTTACTAAGAAAAAGGCTAACCCAAAAATGTGACCTTCATAAGTTCCCTAAATGCACCTGAGGAAAAAATCCTGGTATTTGTGATACTAAAGTCATTTAAAAAATATAGAAATTCATATGTGTGCCTGAGGTATTTTTCAGTGTGTGATCCTCCCTCTGCGTTTCATAACTGAATGAGATACTGAAATCACACAGATACAGCTGCAACAAAGCTGCTCCAGTAGCACTAGTTACAAAACCACCATTTATAAATGCATTTCACTTGTTATTAAAATCCCACATACTTAATGCAAAATCTAATTTTTTTCAGAATAACTACTCCACGAAATCAGTCCTCAAATTCTGTTTCACTTTGCTACAAATTATCTTTATTGTGCTGCACATGGAAATTAAGCTGAGTTGTTCTTTGTCTATGTGCTTGAATGGAAAAGAGCCAGAGAGCCTTTTTCAGACAGCCACTAATTTTATCACTCCAGTATCTTTTCTTATGGTGAAAACTCTCTGAGCCACAAATACAGGCTGTGTATCTAATACTGTACACCAAGACACTCTACAGTGGGACAAACCTCTAATTTTACTATGACACCAGACAGCACCTCTAACTCAATTTAATGATGACAGTAGTGGTTACTCAGGGGATTGATGAAGGGAATGTACTTTTCAAACTCTTGGAAGTTAGTCTTAAAACATGTGAAGGAAATTTTTTGGTACCATACATGACAAAGGCTGGTTTAAATCAGTTTCTGCCACAATGAATCCTCTGCTATGGTTAACACAGCAGAAGAAATGCCAAGGGTCAAAGAGTTACTGAGAAGTACCCACATGCCTAGAACCCAGGTTGTAGCTCTTCAGTATCAAAGCTGAGCTTCTTTGAGGGTCCAAACTGAAGACTCTTCCATTGCCAGGTCCTACAGGATAGAGGTTCTGCAACTCGTCAGAGTATTATGGTTGCATAAAGCACTAATTTGAACTCTTTATGCATGGATTTTATGATGCATTTGCAGGCCTCCATGTTCCAGATATGTATAGTTATCCTGCTTCTCTGAATATGCTAGCAGAGCTGTATCCTTTAGGGCTTCATTGTCCATATACATGGATAGATGGCAACCTAGTTTTATGGATGAGCAGGAAGGGAAAAAAAAATCTGTGTGTATGTAGTCCATACTGAAGAAGCAAAATAAGCACATTTTTATGATTTAGTAATAGGCTGAGCAGTCAGTTTTGCACTCATCTGAAACCTTCAGAAATGCTGAACAAGGTGTCTAGCTCTCTAGACCATTTTATGCATTATGAAAACAGCAAAACACCCACCTGCTGGCAGCTGTCTGCATGTCAGCGTGGAAAGTTCACTTCTGCTGTAGAATCAATAAAGGCTTCAAACACCTAGCTCAGGATTTTTGAGATACACTGAGAAGATTAAATAGGCAAAATATATTTTTACTCATTTTTTTTCTAAATTGAGGAGATATTTTGCAGCCTTCATTACTGCAGCTGTACTATCACCCACATATGGGGTCTGTAGACAGTCAGTGGAGGATTCTCCAGAGAAACATTTCCATTGTCCTTGCGGGCAGCTCTGATTTCACTCTGCATCACAGAGGAGGTACCTATCCATGGCATTCCTCCTGCATCTCTCCCTGTTGTGCCATTTGTCTGGAGCTATAGCTGCCTAGCACAAAGAGGAATTCTGAATAGCATTACAGCCATTCTGAAACATCTGGTGAATAACACAAGGTCTCAGTGTCAGTGTATTTCCATATGCAAACACAAAAGAGTCAGCTACACCTATCCACTTTTACCTACTCAGCTTCTTAGAGCCCTTTTTACCTCAGCTCTGCTTGCTCCTCTTTTTCCTGTTTTTCCTTTTGCATTCTTTCCCATTGCCTTCCTTCCTTTTCTATCTCCTCTTCCCACCCTGTGAAGCATTTTTCTGCTCCCCTCATCACACTGTCCTTTGTGAATGTCTCTGACTTCCTAAGTCATTGTTACAAACCCCAATTAATAAACTAAATTTTATATTGATTGCCTTGATAATTAAGTCTGTTTCCAAACTTTCCATAATTTCCAATTTTTCTGTAATTAAATGTATTCAAAATGTAAATATTATTCCCACCATTTTACCTATTTAACATTTTTCCTTCCACCTTAAACTGTTAAGAGGCAGAATGTATACAACTTTAATATAATATTCAAAAGCTAGCTTAATCTGATCTATTTCACTTATGGAAACCCTCAGTTTTCAGGCAAATTGTTGGCTATTAAGTTCTCTCTTAAATATTTTGCTTAATAATTCTAGATAACATTCTTTCAAATCTGTCTTTATTCTCACTCTTTCTAATTCAGCTTTCTACTCTCAAATTATTTTTTCTTTTGCTGATACTTATTTATCACTGTGAGACAAAAAAAGCCACAGGAGGAACACTGATCTTCTAAATAATACTCCTTGAACTACCTTTCTATAAATTAAAAACATTTTATTGAGGTTCAGACAATGTCTTTGTTGCTCACTTTTCTTCTGGTCATGGGGGAAAGGTAGAAAGCAAAACCTGTGTCGTCTTCTTCATGCAAGAGGCACAAACACTAGCTCAGGTTTGGGATATCCTATCCAACAGATATCTCCTAGCTCCTGGCCCCAGAGTTCCCAGCCTAGCCACAAAATTAACCCTTCAACCGGGTAACTAAATCTTCAACCAGTTCAGCCAGTACTAGGGGAAAGTGCAGAGTTTGACCATGAGACCCTCTAGGCAGACACAGGATAAGAACTTCAGACTCCTGTTTTCCACTGAGATGATTACTAGCCTGTTAAATGCCAGTGGGGGAACGAAACTGTTTCTGTTCTTTCCATCTGCGTTTTGTGTTTTTCCAACAGCCTTGGCTGCTACTGGTTGCAGAAGGATTGCAGTCCTATCAGTGTGTTTCACGTATATAAAGATATTTAGTGAGAACATGTTTCTCAGGAGACTGAAAATGTAACCTTTTTTTAACTCAAGTCAGATTTAAATGCAACCTTACCAGATCAAAAGAGACCATAATCAACAGTGGTCTACAGGAAACTTAAAAATATGACACAGTTAAGCTGACTTTCAGGAATAACCTGAGATTTTTCAAAAATTATTCATCAGTGTTTATTTGCATGCAGCAATGGAAAAGAGCAAACCAACAAAACTAACTGCAAATCCAAGTCTCAACTCTTTCCTAGTTACCATCCTGTTTTACCGTTCATTCTAGGGTGCCTGCTTGCAGAAAATTTCCTTCAGTCTTGTTCAAGCTCTCTTCTCCTCACTACCATTGGTTTTGAACATTATACTGCAAAGCAAGACTTTACAGGTATTTTTGATAGCAGTTAAAACAAGCAAAAGAAAATCCCTCTATGAGTTGTACCTTAAATTAAGGAGATACCCCAGAAACTTCTAACTTGTTCCTTTATTAAAGAAGAATAGTGTTTTGCTATGTGGAACAACAAAGAACGACGTTATTAATTGCATTTATTTCAAATCAATAGGAAAATACTTCCATAATCATATAGCAGGAAACTCACAACTCAGAGGAAACTGATAGCAGGGGGTTGGGTGAGCATCACTCACACCGGTTTTCAGCACGTGTATTGTTGTGAGCTGAACACTCAGCTTTTGCAACTACATGTTGGTGACAACAGCACTGAATTATCTGTATGTGTTTTATTCAAGTAATTGTGCTCATAGGGAAAATGTCTCTCTGGAAGCTGTTTTCCATGCATGTGTCACAAATGAGCTATGTCTGGAAGTGCATTACTGGGTTTCATACCAGGCAGTCATTCTCAGACATGCTCTACAATCATGCTGATGCTAGTGATTAGGTCCTTAATGTACAATTACATCACAGCCATGGCTGTAGTAACTGCATAGTGCTGTGGTCAAAGTCTTGACTCAGCCATATGAGGTTAATTGGGTAAGACTGTAAAAGATATGAGCCTAACAAAGACGTATCGTAGTTTAAATGCGTACTTTTTTTTTTTTTTTAAAGTGGCAGTTCAACAAGGTTGGCTGCAATAAATTCTTTTTCCTCTTTGCTGGAACGGAAAAGGTTCAAGAGACCCAGGCACTGCATCAGCTGAGCATCAGGCTGCCTGGATCCTGCCTCAAAAGCATTTGACCACAGAAAGCAAACGTAAGCTGAGAGTACCAAATTTAACAATTTATGAAACTCCCCATGCAGAAGTAGGCGATGCACTGTCCCATGCACACTTGCAGTCACCCTCGGGAGCCCAGCATCCCCTGCCACCTGCGTGGGCTGGGAGGGCTCCTGCCTATAAGAGCTCTTTCCAGAGACCTGTTTCTGTGAGATTTGTTACAACACGTGTAAAGAAAACATTTAGATTATATGCATGGTTGGAGTACAGAGAGCTATTCCCTTAGGAGTTTTGATTTGTCTGTGTTTATAAAGAATCTGGAAATCCTCAGAGAAAAATTGTAAGTAGCAGTGCAGGATAATTCTTGTAAGCATCAGCAGAGGAAGGGGAATCGCATTACCCTGGTTTCTGCCAGAGATCAACAGCTTCAGCTCCCATGTCAGAATATTCTAATTATTCACACTTTAGTTCTGTGTTGCATTGTAAAAACATAACTCTTGGCATATTTAATCCTTTTTTTTTCTCTAAGTGTACACCTAGACACATTTCAGCAGACTTAAATTCAATGCGCAGCTTTCTGCCTCTGAAAGGAAATCTTGCTGTATCTTTTAACATATTAACTACACTAACCCCAGTGATGTCTCAGGAAGTCTTCAAAGGGCAGAGAGGTGTCAGATTTATCAATGCAGGAGGCACTTGATTCAAAGACTTTTTTTAAAAAATAAAATTGTATTAAAAGTATGGAATAAATCACTTGGTGGAGCAGCTGTCTTGTTCTGGGAGAGGCTAAATAGGGTGTTGGTAGGTAGTGATAAAATGGAGCTTGGTTTTGTGCCAGTATTACCTACAGAAAAAGCATCAGAACTTCTGAGTCTTATTGCACTTATTCACTAATCCTGGCTCTCTGCTTACCTGCAGTGAGAAATATAATCCTTGGGGGACAGGATCTGATCACAATTTAAGTGCATTTCTATATATTCATTGCCTCTAGGAAAAGCAGAATTAATGTTGTTACCCCAAAATGTGCTGGAAGTGCCTCTGCAATAGCATAATCACTAAGCATAATTTAATTCTACTTCCAGACTGTTTTTCTTAGCCATCCAATTGAGATGATGTTTCCTGAGGAAAAAAAAAATATGGTTTCCCTGGCATATTTATTAGAATGGGACAACATTAAAGACTTCTTTCTCTCCAGATGGCCAGAACCTTTTCTTTTCTCTGGAGCCACAGAATATATGCTGATCCTCCATCAGCCCAAAAAATAGAAAAATAATTGGGGAAAAAAAAAAAGAAAAATAGAAAAGTAATAAAGGGACATTATTGTCTGAAATCAAGTGTGGTTTAGAGAATTCTATAGAATGTATGTCTTTGACATACACATCAAAAATTGACAAGTTTAACAAGAAAGCAAACTCAAAACCAGCAGGAAGCAAAAAAACCATGAAGGAAGGAGGGGCCTTCCTTCACTTTTCTTTCTGAAGTACAAACAGCTAAAGTTGTTTGTGATTGAAGACAGGAGAAAATACTTTTGTTTCTTTTCCTAATACAATTAAAATTATCAAATTGTAAATAAACCAATATTACTACTATGCCATTGGAGACCAATATATTATATTTAAAAACTCTTATCAGTCTGTGTGATTAATATTTCTCCAGAACAACTATATCACACTGTTGCTGACAATGGAAAGATGTCTTTGTAGGGAGCCTAAAGTTATCATTTCTCAAGGTAATCTTGCGTGAACTCATTGTACTCCAAAAAAAAACAACTTCACTCTTCAGGATTAATCAATGAGTTCAGAGAGAAAAACAGACTGGCACAGAAAAAGAAAAAAAAAAACCGGACACTGAAGAAGCTTCAAATCAGATTAAAAGTAGAAAAATCACCTTTGATTTCTCTTTCATTTGACTGTAGAACTTTGACAGGAAGTTCCTAAGAACTGCCAAGAATATAGTTCAGTTCAACCAGAAAGCAACAATTTTTTGCTTTACTAGCAAAATATTTGTGAATGGTTCAGCTGAAATGACACATTTGCATGGAAAATTCCAGGGTTGTAAGAACTATAGTTTCTGCCCCTCGAAACCCCAAAGAAGTGACAGTGTTTGGGCTTTGGTCCAAAAAGTGTATCAGGTACCATTGTAACAATATTATGGTATGGATGACTGACTTACAGCCTCTAGGAATCTTCCTTTTTCAATTACTGGTATAGATATAGCCACAGCATCCGAGGGCTGTTCACATCTAAGCTCAATGTTCTGCAAAGGAAGGCTGCAGTTACTACAAGGCTGACTTGCTCTGCTAGCATATTACAGGGAAACAATTCATTTGAGTTAAGCATGTCTCTTTGTAAACTGTCTCAGTAAACTACTAAGGCCATATAACCCCACTCATGGCAAAAAATTTTGACTTGCTCAAAATTAGAGAGTTTCTCCCTTTCAGATATACATATGTAGTTCTAAAAAGTCATGATTTTTTTCAGTCTTCTTTTCCATAATGAGATGAGATTTGCTCTGGGTGATTTTTCCAGAGTAACAGATTCTGACATTCTAATATCCTAAAACTGTAAAATATTACATGCTACCATTCTTCTGAGTCTTGTTGAATTTCATCCCATTTATTTTAGATGGGCACTGTCTGAATCGTTCTTCCTGTAATAAGGTGTTTATAATCTTCAAACACTTGGTCTTATGTCCTTCTAGTAACTGAGTTTTTGGTGTGTGCTTATGTAAAAGTCTCTTCTTGTGTTACTATAAAAGAATGATTTTGTTGTTTCTCTCCGAAAATTGATATGCCTCCTACTTATTTAAGTATTTCTGGTGTTATCCTAATTAATATTGTTCTTTAAATGGCAACAAGAGTTAGATACGTGAAAGAAAAAACTTAGTTTTCATGGGTAATAAAAAAATGTTTCTGGGAAAGCCATCGATTTCTCCTTGGCTGCAATTCTGCTATACTATTTGACATATTTCCTGGATCACCAAAGATGACAAATATTTCCATTCTTCTGAATTTTGAAGTTTTCATAGTGACTTATAGTATTCAGCAGAGGTGTTTTTGCTAATTTTGTCCCACATTTGTTAGACAAAGTGTGACTTCTTGTCACATTAAGATCAGTAATGTAAAGTTTCCACATGTTCCTTGGAACGTGCTTATTTTAGACTAAGGCAATGTATTTATAGGCAAAGTATATACTGATTACACAGTTGTGGTTTGGATAATTTTTTTTCACAATTAGGTTTGTTTTTTTCTTCCATTCTATTTCACAAATCTTTTAACTAAGCTTTAAAATAAAAACACAGGCATCTGTAAAAGATAAAAAAGAGGTAAACATATCCTCTCAAAATTATTTTTTTCTTCTTCTTCTTCGTACATGTGGGTTTTAGTGACAGATTCCTTTTACATTCCTGACTACCCCACAAGAGAGAACAGCAGACTCATCCTACAGGGCTTGAGGTTGAGACCTTCACATCTCATCTTACCTCTAACAGGCTATTGCTATCAAAGATTGCAACTCAGTCTTCCTTACTCACAGTACCCAGTGCATTCTAGTGCACAGGAGTCAGAACACAGATGGTCAGTGGGAAGGTCCAGACATCCCATTGTGTCAATGAAATCATGGAATCAAATAATAAGCTGATTTGGAAGGGATCCTCAAGGATCATCGAGTTCAACCTGCAGCCCTGCACCGCACCATCCCCATGAGTCACCATGTGCCTGAGAGTGTTTTCCAAGTGCTTCTTGAGCTCTGTCAGGTTTGGTGCTGTGAGCACTTCCCCAGGGGGCCTGTTCCAGTGTCCACCCACCCTCTGGGTGAAGAATCTTTTTCAAATATCCAACCTAAACCTCCCCTGACACAACTTCAGACCATTCCCTCAGGCCTTATCACTAGACTGAACTCAGCTGGACAATCAGACAAAAATCCTGCTGTGAAGGACAGAGAGAACCAACAGCAACAAAAACTGGTGCCATTTCCCCTGGTTGTAATTCCCCTACCACATCTAAGTTTCTCAGGGTGTTCTGAAGAGGTAACCGAGGGGTAGCTGGTAACTCAGATGCAATAAAGTTGGCAGTGAAAAGACAGAAGAGATAGAAGATATGTAAACAGTATGTTTATATTTCTTGAGATGTAAATATCATTTATAAAACTTGCCCAGAAGTTCAAAAACTAGCAAAGGACAGTAATGAACATCTTCAACAGTGAACCACTAAATTAAATATGACATTAATAGGAAGCATTTAACGTATTTCAGATCTGCTTTGATGGCCAGTTTAATTAGATTGTTGATGTGCTGCTGACAGCATCAGAAAACCAGGGCTTGAAATACAGAACTTCGTCAGATGTTGCTAGATCTCAATTTCCATGTATAATTAATGAGATAATCTTTCTCAGGACACCCCTTGTAGGAGGGTAATTTGATTCACACGTCGGGCATGTGGGTACTCACTGGCAGCTCTCCAGACTGTGACCTGAGCACAAGGGCCTTTTCCTCTGATGGGCTCCAGTGGCAGGACACTGGGACAGCTGTGACAGCCTCTCCCTGATTACAGGGCTAATAGGTAACTGGGAAGATTTAGAAGTCTGTTGTTTGTCACTGCATGTGTAGATAAGAAGATCAGATGAATTCTAGTGGCGAGAAGAGTGAAGGTTACAAATACCTGTAATAAACAAAATTCCAGCGGCACTGAAACCTTCTATGAGAAATAGTATCCTACCCATTTTGATTTCATATGTAGGATGCCATTCTTCCTCTGTCTTTCTAGAGACCTAAGAAAGTTAAAGTTCAGACTTTTGAACTCAGAAGATAAAAAGGAAGGAGAGTGATTTTTCTATGTGTTAGATAGATACTTTTGAATGGCTTTGAATGGTAGAAAAAATAAAATTTAAAAGCTTCATACTTCAAAAAGGAAATCACACCATAACCTCATCATTTCAAGTACATATCTAGTCACTAACCCTTTAGAAATGCACACACATATTGCAATTTACTACGTAATGTTTGACTGTCAAAAATTTTGAAGTCATCCTGTCTGCAAAAGTTGAGGCATTGAGCAGATAGGATTTGTGCCACCATCCTCTGTTACCTAGAAAATTCTGACAGCCCAATGGCTTTTACTATAAAGCCCCACTACTGCAACAGGCATGATTTAAGGAACTCCATCTTCCTTTGCTAGGAGAGCAAAGATCAGCTCAGTAATAAATAAGAATGAGACTGAAAACAAAGTGAGTAATTTCAAAGGGTCATTTATACCTTCAGTGCTGGGCCTTGTACTTGTCATCTAGCCTCAGCAAAGTTTCAGTAGGAATTATGAGCAAAGACTTCTGGAGAATAAAGCTTTCCATGCAGTAGAAGTATTTTAAAAATGTCCTAAATGCTATTTCATTAAAAAGATCAATGAAAATATGGCATGATCCATTTATTCAAATGAGAACCAAGTTCATATCAAATTCACTATAAATAGTAAGCACTTCAAATTTCCCTCTAATATTGTCTTATGGAACATACTTGATGAAATGTTCAAAATCAGTAGCAACATAGAGAAGTTCATCTGGAAAATTCCATTGAAGCTGTCTGATAAAACAAAAACAAAGGTTTATGAAGTTGGAAAGCTGGAAATGCGACATAATGCAAAAAAAAATTGTTGACTTGCTTTTTAAATACAATCCTTAAGCTGTGAAACTCCTTGTCATAATATACAAAGAACTAGTTAGGAAACAGAAAAGTGAATTGGGCTTTTGTAGTTAGCTAAGTCCCTTAAGTCTCATGACATAAATCAGAATATCACATCATATGCAAGAAAAAGGGGAAAAGCAGAATGCATATAAAATGACGTGTGGCCTGTACAATTGATAGGTCTGAGTGACTCCATTGCTTCTTGCTCTTCAGTAAGGTCCTTTGCTTGTAATAATCTCTTTCTTCTACAAACCTCAATTCAACTGTTACTATGTGGTTTAGTGTTTTGTTTCAGGCCTGGAGTGCAACTCTGAAGCAAATGTCCCTGTCATCTCCAGAACCCCGTCACAGACCTCCTTCTGTGGCTCTAGTGACACCAAGACCCTTCCCATTTTTATGGAGCGCACTTGACAGCACTTGGCTGTGCCCATGCACGTGTTATCCCATGTTCCACTATCACGTGAACAGGCTTCAGACGATAGGAAAAGACACGATGAGGCAGGGTCTTCAGAACAGACGGCCATAGGGTCCAGTGAAATGAAGTGCTTGGCATTGCAGACAGCAGGTTAAACACATCCACAATAGGTTAAGAAAAATGGCAATCCTTTGGAGATGTACTGGGAGAGGAGCTCCAGCTTTTTCAAATCCCTAATCAAAGATCCTGTGTATAAAAGGCAACACTGTCCTCTTGTTAGCAACTTGCCAGGTACCACAAGTCTGACTATTTAGTCTATTCACCACTTTCAGCTACTCTTCTTTCTTCTCTTTCCCCACTCATTGCTTTTCTTCTTGCTTATTTACACATCCCTCTGACAGAAGGCTCCCTCTTTCTGATTTTCTTGCCCCTTTTCCACTCACTGTGCATCTGCAGAGACCACAGAGATGAAGGAAATGAGCGATGTACACAGGTCACTATAATGTGCTCCTCAGAAAGAAAGGAAAGGAAGTAATTGTTCCCTTCAAGAACAGAGCAGTAATTATTATGCTGTGAGTGAAAATGAAGTAAGGCTTGAATTGACTTGTAATCTTTATGATTAACAGCTTTGTGTACATCTATTGATGTTTTCTTCAGATAAAACCCTAGATCTTCCATTTATGTGTTTCTGCTTTATCTCTTCATCTTTACAAATCTCTCCCATTTGAATTTTCCTGACTTCAGGTGTGTTGGATAATTATAACACCTTACATGAAGTGCATTATTAGCCCAACCAAATATCACCTGAGTTACTGAAAGAAGTAAGTGGTCTGCGATCATCAGACTAGCAGCTGAAATCACTATTCAGTTAGCAGCTGAATTACGTTATCCTATTGACGCAATTTATTTGAACAAAGATCTACATTTTGATCTGCATCTCAGCCTGGAGGAGGGATGGCTGAAAGAGATGGAATAACATGGGAGTATATTGCATAAATACTTACATTATTGCAATAAATTATTTTAGATCTGAAATATTCTGTCAACCATATTTTAAAAAGGTGGAGGAAAATGAAACATCAGGCTGCCACATGTCAGGTTTCTTCAGTTGATAACTTGGGAGTCTAAACTAAAACTTTATTATCATTTAATTTGCTTTGTTTGATTTAAATGACAGTCTTTGCATGTAAGGGGTAACCTCTATCAGTGTTTCAGGAGATATTGCACCTCTTGCAGCTCCTTTTTCCAGAAAGGATTTCTCTCTGTAGACTGTCTTGGATGGATAACGGGAGTTACCCCTATCAGGAACTGAAGAAACAGGTGGCAACAAGGCAAATGTTGAAGCAAGATCACTTGATCAAGGCTCAAGAAAATCAGACAGTATTAATCCCACTAACTGTCTGACAGTCTGGGGAACAGTCACAGGAGTGTTAATCCCAAAGAAAACAATTCATGACCCCGTATGAGCATCTAATTAAAAAACAGGGATAAGTGCACCTTCCGTGTCTGGAGGACAATGGAGGCTGACAATGTGAATAACTGGAAGAGGTTTTTGTAGCCCACAGATGTAGAACAAGGATTTCAGAGGAAGCAGGCTGTACAACAGTGCAGTTATGATTTGGACAACCCCCTGCAGAAATCTCAGCAGTCATCCCTGTCCTTGCCGCTCCTGTTTGCAGGCAGATACTTCAGGAAAGAGGACTGAAAATTCAGCTGTATCAGACCTCCACCTCTCAGCTACCTTTCCTAGCAAGTGCTGACACGCTGTAAACTATGCTCCAATAATGTTTCCTGAGGAAAAACAGCAGTAGGCGGCAATAGTTTGTGGGTTTTGCACTTTTAGTTTACTTGGATCTGTTTTAGTACATTTGCAACCAAAAAGGGAAGGTATCTATATCTGGCATGTAGCATAGGCTCTAACTGTGTAACTACAAACTTCTGCCAGGAGATGAATACCTGTTGATCAGTATATACATATTCTACATACCTCAAGGCATGTTTCAGTAAGCTGTTTTGTCACGTTGACCTAATTAGAGGAATCTATGAAAGCCTTGAGCTAGGAAATATCTACCTTCTGTACATGACGCAAACCTGTGAAAAATTCAAGACAATCATAGACTTTCCAGTTAATTATGGTGAATTATGAGCATTGTACATCTGGAAAATGCCCTTCAAGCTAAATTGTTATGCAACAATTCCTCATCCAAATACCTGCTTTCTTCTGACCCAATGTTAACATGTTGATAAATTTAATGTCCATGACTGCAAGAAACAGAGAACTATAAACACAGGTATTAGCTCTGTGTGTGGCCCTGAATATACCTTTGGTTTTGGAGTTGCAATATCGTCATATGAAGTTTATCAATAAACAAATATATTTTTTAATACATATTCAACAGCAGTACCAACAGACACTCATCTAAAAAAAGATCCTTCAAACTAGGATGCCCTCACTGTCGTTGGCCACCCCAGTGGCCTAGGTAGTGACTGGTTCATTATGACTGATAATGCACTTATAGCATAAAATATACTTCAGTTGGATGAATTTCTCCTGCTTCTTCACCTCACCTTTACCTTGTACTCCCAGCTGGGATACCACCCACAGTGAGGGCATCCTAGTTTGAAGTTTCTATTTCCTCATACTGCTGTCTTGTATAAAACCAGAAAGAGAGGAGAAAAATCACCGTAGTGGGTTGATGGCAGCTCAACAAACAACCAGAAAACCCCAGTTTTGGCAAAGTGGGCAGCCCAGTGGTGCCCTGAGGGTCAGTGTCAGAGCATGCTTTCTTTACTCTTCGCATTTGCTTACAAAAACCAAATGAATGGGAAAAATTGGGCAGTGATTGTCTCCACTCATGCATGCAGCTGGTAGTAGGCAGATGACAGTAAATGAAACAAATACATAGCTTATGATCTCAACTCCCTGCCTCAGGATAAGCCTTCCAGAAGGTTGTGGTTGATAGGGTGTGTGTTCACTGGTATGAACTGTCCATTTCGATAACAAATTTCCTTTGAGAATCTCAGAGGAATCTACAGATATTGATTAAACTTCATAATGCCTTAAAGTATCTCAGATTTCTGTTCTTATATAGCAGATGAGTAGCCTGAAGGGCAGAGGGAAGTTTAGCCCAAGGTCATAAAATGAGATATTGACAGGATTTGAAAGAGGTCTCAGGAACCATGGTATGAGCCTTGCCTGAATACAGTGCCTTTCAAGAGCAAGAGCACATATCCTGCAATCATGGTTTACATTTACCAAAGATTTCCTGTATAAAATATACTGTAACAACTGACAGAATGGAGAAGAAAATGCACAATGTAATGCAGAGACATTTTATGAGATTCTGAGAGGGTTTCCAGCCCAATTGTTTTCATTCCTGTTAAATAAGAGGGAAAGATCAGAAAAGAAAAAAGAAGAACCATCAAGCAGTTCTCTTCCAGCTAATAAATGACAGCAAGGATTGGGAAAGGACATGTCGCTTTAATCTGCCACAATTATTCCTTTTATTTGCCAAACATCATACCTAGGGAAACATGGACAAGATGAGGAAATCCATCTTTCGTTCATGACAGAATTACCTTAGGCAATTTTCACCTAAACTGCTAGAGCTGGTTGAAATGTTTTCCATAAAGAAATTGAAAATGTTTGCAGAATATTTTTATATCTGAATAGAGAATTAAACTGGATGTACTATTTTTCCCCTTGCCCCTTAAACCTTTCCCCATTCCTCTCTTCCCTTTCTACTTGCAAGTTGGATAAGATAAAATGGATGAAGAAAATGAGGAAGAAGAAAACTAAGAGGATTTGGATTAAAAAAACAGGGCATGGGATTCTGACCATTATAAAAAGCAGTCAGAAAAAAACCCTCAAGAAATGAAATATTACAGAAATTAATGTGTTGAAATAATGTTTTTCATTGCATTCATAGCTAAACATGGCAAAAAGTGTGTGGAGGTTGGGAATTTTTCCATCCTGTGGCTAGAGAGACTTTAACGAGCCTTAACGACGGTACTTAAGAGACAACGATTGGGTACCTAAGAGATAACGACTGAGTACCTAAGGGACAAAGACACACTTAAGAGACTAAAAACATAGCCAGGTGTGGCGAGAGAAGAAAAAGGTGGCTGGCCGTGGGCAGAGACACACTTGTCCCTGGGACTTGGAGGAGACAGCTGCTGTTTTCTTCTTTTCCCTTCGCTGCTGCCGCGGGAGCTCAGCGCTGCTGGGTTTTTCCTTCCTTGCTGAAGTCTCTGCTGCCCTTTTGTTCGCCGGCTCGAGTGGACAAGCTCTGTCGCCCGGTTTGCTGCCCTGGGATTCCCTGCTGCAGCTCTGCTTGCCGTGCAGCCGCCTCGCCCTCAGCTCCGTCCGCCATCACCGAGGAGCTGAGCTCACGTCACAGCGCCCCCTGCCGGCCGTGACCGTAACTGTACCAAAGGGGAGGGGCGGTGTCTGGCTGCTTAGAGAAAGCTGCCACCGGGTATCTGGTTGGTTTATTTGTTGTTGCTACTGTTATTGTTGCTTGTTCCCTCGTTATAGATACGAGTAAAAACTGTTATTCCTTTTCCCATATCTCTGCCTGAGAGCCTTTGATTTCGACCTTACAACAATTCGGAGGGAGGGTCATATCCTGTAAGGCAGTTTTCCACCTGCCTTAGCAAACGCCTGTCTTCCAAACCAAGACAAAGTGTCAGGCTATATGAATCTCAAGCCAAAAATATAAATCAGTAATATTACAAGTTTTCTTTTTCTTGAAATAAAATGTTTCTTAAAAATTATTATTTTGCTATTACACCTTAATTATGATTGCTGGGTGTTATTCTCTTCTTAAACTTAAAAGTAAATTCGTATCCTAAAATATGTATTAAAGTTTATGAATTAAAAGAAGTTCTACCAATGCTTCTGTGCTTTTGAAAATGATAAATGTGATTCACCACCCCATTAAACCTCCATAACAAAGTGATGAATCAGGCCTGGTGTTTCAAATAAGGCACTTTGTCTGGAAACTGCAAGCAACTCGTGCAGCTTGGGTAAGTCCAGTAAGTGATTTCCATTAGTTTTAGGACATCCCAGCCTGCAGCCTCCTGTGGGGCTGGATGGTGCCTTTTGAGGGACTGGATCCCACTGGGGTCAGCCTGCGTTAATTCCCACTGATCATCAGCTAGAGCCAGTGCTCTACATCCTCCACTGCTCTCCAGCTAATTTTAGGGTATCCAAAAAAGCAAGGTGCAATGGATCTGCAGTGCCATATTATGCTTAGAGCTTCTCAGGGACAGTGCAGGGGATCAGGACTTACAGGTTAGTGGGTCACAGTGACACCCCTGCTCCCTCCTTGTATTTTCGTGCCCAATTCCATTATCTGTGTTATTTTCTTTTCAAACTTGCACAAAACACTGAAAAAACAATTCCCTCTTTATCTTGCTCCAACTAGAATGCTAAATAATTTGGTTTGCATTACTTATTTACTGCATCACTTGTGATAAATGTTGGAGGATCACACAGAGAGCTAGAGATTGGAGCACATGGTGTAGGGTCAAAGACTGGGACAGCTGGGTTTGTTTACTCCGGTGAAGAGAAGACAAAGGGAGATTTGAGTGCCATTCTACCCTCCCCAAAGGGGAGAATATGAAAATTCAGACTCTTCACAGAAGTGTGCAATGAAAGGAAGAGGTGACAGTCATAAGTTGCAAGGAAATTTCAACTGGATGTGAGGAAAAGATTCACCATGAGGGTGATTTAATGCAAGAACAGATTGCCCAGAGAATCTGGGTAACTCTGTTCTTGAAGGTTTTCAGATTTCAACTGGGAATATCCCTGTGCAAACTACTCTGACATTGAAATTGGCTCTACTTTGAGCAGAGGCTCAAATAGACAAAAAACTCACAGAGCTCCTTTAATGTAGATTATAATTATTGATGGGAATGCACCTGAGCATCATTCTGAACCTGAAAATAAGTAAAAGGAAATACTCTTTTAAAGTATGTTTTCCACTTATACCATGAATACAATTTCTTGCAAAGAGCACAGTACTACGAGAAGATATTTTGTAAAGTGTTGGAAGGAGTAATTAAGTTTTTATAACTTGTGCATTTGCTAAGCCCAAGCATTGCCTACATGGCTTTCAAAATAGAGATTCACAAAGCAAACGCTTTGCCACTTTAAAGCTTGCCAAGGCTACCATCACCTTTTGTTTCTAACCAACAAAAGAAGCTTATCAAAATTTATCAATAAAATAGGTAATGAATTCCTGTGCAAAGTATAATGCAAGCAGAGGTTAATTAGAAAAGGGAAAGGTGAAGTTGTAAAGTTGTCCATATATAAATCCAGATCCCTGACTCCATAAATGACAGATGAGGGCTTTGGAAGCATCACCTGCAGTTTTGGCTATCAGCTAAGCTGTACACTGCTTTTCAGTTATTGCAAAGCCCAGTCAGAGAGGTTTGGAAGGCAGTGCTCAGCAAGACTTTCTGAGGAAAGAATATTTTGGAATCATGCAGGGTAGAATGAAAATTGGGATTTGGATAACTAAGCAACCATCTGTCCCAGACTGTTAAAAAAAACACACCAAGGAACATCCACCACAGCTTTTATCTGGATGTTAGTCCAAACGCTCATAGGGAAACATTTATTCTGTTCAACGATTCTTGTTGCCATTGCTGGTATGATTCCTGTATCTAAGAGGAGACAGGAGATACAGGATATTGACAGGGAAAAATTGGACTATGAGGAAACTCAGAAAAACATGACATAAACTGCAGGTAGGTAGTGAGAATGAGATAAACCAAAATCTTTGGCAGGGAACTCTGTCAGAATAATTACCTTATATTATTCCTAATAGCAAATAACTTTCAAATGACAGCCGCTGTAGTACAAACTATCCTCCCCTCATATGACAAACTCCTAGGCTCTAAATGCATGAGAAAATAATCTTCAATAAGTCATTTTCTAGCTCTAACTGGATGATTCAGACACTCCTTTCCTTCATTATGAATTAAGCTCCTCTGTTGTAGTAGCTAGGACATAAACAAGAATGTCAAGCCTAGCTCAGAGTTTTGTGTAAAATGATTTATAGGATGGAATTGGTTGGGACTATTATCAGAAGAAACCCCAGAAACCTTCTCAGGACCAATAGAAATACATAAAATTGGGTAGCCCCAAGGGTACACACAACCTTAAGTGACCTAGTGCCTGTGATGCTTCTCACTGACATTATCCCACATTAATGCAAATTTGTAAATGTGGATTCATGATGTGAGTTCATTGGTTACATTACTGATGATTTATTGCTGTTTATAAAATAGAACAGTCCCCAGCTAGACTTAAATGGCCTCCAGGAGCTCCTTAGTGTGTCCTCTGCAACAGGGCAAGAAGGGCGAGACTTCACTTCACTCTCAGGGTCAGTAAAAGTTGGGGGAATAAATGAACTCACTTTGTTGTTCAAGTCCTTGTTCTGGGTTAACAGAAGACTATGCCCAGTAACTCTTTTAATCCCCTCTTAGGTTGGTTAGGGCTTTCCATACTCATTCAAGCTGGAGACAAGGTTACAAGAGGGGAATCATTTCAGTGGGGTGTTTCCTTACTTGCAGCAGCACATACAAGCAGGAATTAAATCGCGAGTCTTTCCACAATTATCGGTGTGTATTATCAATGCTTATTGTTGGTCTCCTTCCACACACAGCACAACAATGAGATGGGCTGTTGGCAAAATGTATAAAAATCACAGTTTGAGGAAGACCTCTCTCTCAGAGGTATCACAATAAGGAATTACGACTGAAAATTAGTATTCTTATGCCGTATAAACTGTTCTATTACAAATATTTGCATATAAGTACATCAATGTGCAGACATACTGCTTTTTCATTAAAATGACCCTCATTGAAAAGCCTTAAATCCCTGTAAAGCCTTGCATCTATGCAGCTTTACTCTTTTTCTGTTCCTCCAGGTGAGAAAATAAATGGGATTTTTCTAGGGTGATCTATGTCACTTCTCAATCAGCTGCACACAACCAGTTGTCTCCATTTCATGGGAGATAAATAAAAGACTTTGGATTTGTTTAAGTATCATCAATCACAGGTCTATTCTATTCAGTGTTTCACACATCACAGACCTCATGTTTTCTGTCCTGGACTGCAAAGTGTTTCCTTCCTAAGGAGAAACCAACGTTGTCTCCATCATAGTGGAAAGATTTTGCAGAGACTCTACACCTTGCACTTTAGATAACATTTTCCAGAGGATTTAATCTCTTTTCATGTACTTCAGACTGTCTTTTTCTGCAGTAAACACCTGTTCTGTTCAAAAATTTCTCATTGCTTTTAGGATTTTAGGTGATTTCAAAGCAAAGATGTCTTTGTAAGCCTGTGTACTCAATACACATAGCTACTACCTATGTTTAAAATATTACAGATGTCATTGGAAGCTTTCAATCAGTGTTAGTCAGCATAATGTGACAGAACAGCCCTGCAGACATTTATCAGTCTAATTACTGCTCAGTAGTACACTATTCTCTGCTCAGTCCTGCTGTATGAGGGAAAATAAGCATTGTATAGTGTGTCTTTCCTTGTGAACTTAATACAATTATTGATGGCTAATTATTAAAATGTGTCAATGGACTTCTCTTTTTTCATACAAGTCTTGCTGTTGAATACATATTTCCATGATGAGATTTTTTGAAATCACATAGAGAGCGTCAGACTAAAAGTATCAGTAACTTTTCTGCTACCATTTCCTATCCTAGCGTTGTGACAAAACCATGAGATTCCTTAGACTTTCTGGGCTAAACTTATAGCATATATTCTGAAACTGACTTTGTCCAGTTTGTGGGCTGATTTTAATGTACTATGGAACCATTCAGTTCTGACGTCTGCAGAGGAGTGGCATAATTTTACACTGAGGGTAGAAGATAGGTCTTTCTCCGCACCCCAAAAAGGACTTGTACTTAAAAATATGGACATGTTAAAAATTATTAATGGGGGGAAAAAGAGAGTTTAAAAAACAGATTTAAACACATAAATGGTTGTGTCTGCATGGAGATTTTGGCTTGGACTCCTTTTCCCTTCAAACCTTCAGTCTCTGCAGGATAAAGACCTTCCAGAGTAGTCTGTGCTTCCTTCTTTATTGAGTGCACTTGGGAAAGTGATGAAATGCCTGTAATAACCATAACAAAGGTTATGCAGAGCCTGATTCTGCAGAGTGCATTCAGCAACACCAGGACAAAAAAAATTTTGCTTCCTTAAGTCTTCCCTGCTCCAAGGGCTTTTTATGGGATTTGCAGCACTTTCTTGGACTTTCATTTTAATAACTATCACCAAAATCTGTTACAAAGAAAGCTCCCATTAAGTTTGTTTTTTTTTTCCTATTTAATACTTCATATTGTAAATATTTAAATATTTTAAATCTTTTCACAAAGATTTTTGGATCATTAGGGATGGAGGGTCTTTTGGCTTATTCCAGGGAAAACAGAATCTGTTTGCTGTTTGGAAAGAAATCTCATATAATCCTTTATTAATATTCCAGGAAAAGTTTTGACTGTCAATATATTCTCATCAGTCTAAAGGTCTCCATTTTTTTTTTTTTTCTCCTTTTGAATTCACACAACTAATGACAAGTCACAGTAAAGCTTTGAAGGCAAAAGCGTCTTCAGTCCTTTATGGTTGGCAATACCTCTCTCTTCATATGCTTATGCAGGAAGTTAAAAAAACTCAGAGTGCAAAGAAAAGTTAGCATCCAGGAGGTGTGATTCATCTGCTTCTGGCCCCTGCACTCATCTGCTGTCAGGCTCAGAAGATGTTTGTAACTTCAACTTTCAAGACACAAATCAGCTGCAAAGTCTTTACCAAAGATTCCCTCCCAGGTGAAAGGGTGGAGAGGTGGAGGGGCTGGGCAGGTGACATGGAGCAGAGGATCTGGAGAGGCAGGAGAAACCCAGCAAGAGGCTAGTGGCTTTTAAATATCACAGCTGCTTGGGGAAAATTGTAGATAACGAAATATTTTTAGGTACTTCCACTGGTCTCTTCAAGAAGCTATTGCTATAAATTTCTCATAGTTTGACAGGGATGAAAAATGTCTGAACTCTTCAGAGTAGTTCCAGATAATCTCAGTAGGATATGTTTCTTAGTGCTTGGTTTGCAGTAAACATGAGCTATTGACACAAAATATACCCAATATGGAAAGAACTGCATAAATTAACCCTTACACAAGAAAAAAAAAAAAAAAGGAACCTCATCTAAGAGATTCATAAAAATGAGTTGGAGAAGGATTCTGTAAGAGAATAAAGACCTAGATGCTGACTGCATCTTCTTTTTCCAAGGTCTCTAGTAAGCTGGGAACACTAGGCAAACCTCTGTGACTGTCTGCAGAAATGGCTCCCTGGAGCCCATTGCTGTGAGAAACCATTATGCATCAGCATAGAACAGTGCCTGGGGAGGCAGGGCTGGTAGATTCATCAGCTGAGCAAAATTGCTCTGGCACCAGCTTCCCCATAGTGCATTCACCATTATTTCTCATTGCTCTCCAACATTCACCCCAAGAAGGGCCCTTATGGTTCTAGTCCATGTCAGCTGTTTATCTACTACAAAATGCATGTCTACACAAGAAATTTTTTTTTTCTCCTTTCTCCCTCCCTAACTCGTTTCTCTCTTAGTTACATTTCAATTCTTCCTTTACTTCTGATTATTTCCCCCAAAATTCCCATTAAGCAAGTATTCAGCATGTGGCAAGTGCTACCCTCAAAATCCCAAACACCCGGAGTAGCAACGAGGTGAAATTAAACCAGGGCAGGCAAGAAAAGTTATGAAAGTTTTACACAGTGAATTCTTATGGAGAAGTTGCAGATACTTGGTTACATCCAGACTGAAGGAAAGATAAAACACACAGTTTACAAACAAGTCAAAAAAGTAAAATCTATTAATCTGTCAAACCAGCAGAACTGAAGTTGCAAACTACATCAAGGAAATAGCTGCTAATATTTCCTCAAAGGGAAAAAAATATTAAAGAAAATCATATTCAGAGAAAATCACTTGTCAGAACCTACCTCATGAACTCCTATTAAGTCAGCAATAGATTAAAATCTAAAGCGGACTGTGTGCACACTTGTATCTCAGACTGGCAAGTCCTGGTGATGGCGGTAGGACAGCCATCAATTTTTCAGAATCACTTTGAGCATTTCCACTTAAAATATTTACTTGCTGCTAAAGTGAGCTAGAACATTGTCAAATCAGCCTTGAACTATCCTGCCCTTTTCTTATGTGACACAGAAACTTTTAATGCCTGAATTGAGGTTTATAATAGAGTGCAAAAAGAACTGTCTGGCTGGGTCCCTGAGAGTAAGGACTCAATATTCTATGGACTTGTCTGGACTAGGCAGCTACTGACTCATTTGTAGCTGTGAGGGACAAGACTGGATACTCCTTACTGTCTGAAATCCAGAGGACAGATTCGTGTCTTGGTTTGGGAATGGCATTTTCACTATCCTCTCTAAGGCTCCTAAATATACCACCACTGTATATATCAACATTTTACTGACTTTGTAAAGAGAGTGTCTCAGCAGAGAGGAAACAAAAACACGGAAATAATGCAATGCATAACTGTAAATGATTATGACTTTTTGGTGAAAGTTAGAGTTGAGATTTGTTGTATTCCCATGGATTAGCTCACAGGCCCACCTGGGAAGTGCAGAAGTGGAAGTTGCAACTTGCGGCATCATTAAATATCTATGCTTGTCACCCTCACAAGCTGCTTTGAGAAACCAAGGTTTCTAAAAGGTTAGCAGAAACTGTTCATTGCAATCCCAGGCTCTGACAAACAGCTCACAGAACTGGCTTTTATTATGGGTAGTATGGCACAGTTTGACACATAAGGCAGACTTGCTGCTGTCTGGATCTGGAAGTTACCACCTAAACTCTTGGATCCCTACAAGTGTTAATAAGGGAATAGTGGGGATAAAAAGAGTGACTGGTAATCAAACATTCTGTGCTTGCTACAGCACTGTTGAGGAGAGTCCTATGACTACATGTCACTACATCAAGGATGAACTCTAACTTCTTTTTATTTTAACATTATAATTATGGATCATCTATAGAATAATTCTTATACAGAGCATGAAAACATAAAGGATTAACAATATATAGTGCATATATATATATATATATTTTTTTTTTTTCTCTATAGTTCTCTATAGGTTTCATTCCATGCATGTTTGAAATCTGAAGTGGGCCTCTAGAGGAAGATGTGCTTTCATTGATAGATGGGCAAACAGCTCAGGGACTCCCTGAACTTTAATATCAGCTCATATGCAGCCCCACTTATTTGTCTTTCTTTGGATGCTTTCCATTTTTCCACAAGCTCTATGAAGAACTAATTTGATTTCTCTTTCATTTTTCTGGCACAGATACTTAGGCTTCTGGAAATCAGTTGATTACATAAAGCACTTTCTTTTAAATTCTGCCACTTTCAAATCACCATGGGTATGTGGGGACAAAGGACAAGAGGCACAGAAGAACTGGCACACTGTACACTCTGAAACATATTATTGGGCAGTATCTGTCCAAGGAAAGTACCGTTTTGATCCACAGAGACACTTTTACAAAAATTAGCTCTCTCTCTCTTCCCCTCTCTCTCTCTTTTTAACAAGCTTCATTTCCAGTGCACTACTTTGTTTCAAATTCGTTCTTTTTCTTTTCTTTTTCTCAACCCTAACATGGCTGTTGATTTCTTCATAAAACTTTTCCCACTGGATCAATTCATCCTCTTTCTTATCTGTCAGAGTACATTGTAACAGGTGATCAAAAAATTTAGTCTACCAAAAAAATTGGGTGTACAGACAGAGCTGATCTGTGCTGCCCCTTTTAGTGCAAAAATTCTTTGGTCTGGGGTAAGAGGAAAGTTGTCATGGACTGGAAAAATTTTCCCAATGTAACCCTGAAAGCTTCTAATGAGATAATATCATTACTTAATTTCTGAAAGTCCCCTCTCCGTCCTGTTGTCATGTAATATGGCAGTTGAAAGAAAAAGAGACAAAGAAATAGAAGAAAAAGGGAGAAGGGAAACTGGAAAAGAGGGGGTTTGTGTCCAAATAGAACAAGCAGCTGCACCAGTAGCCCTGATAGAGACTACACTGTGAAAATGAGTCAAGCAAGACCCTGACCACTCACTATCAGAACCAAAACTTGGGTTTGGGAATCCAAGCAGTGCCTTGTCTTTCCCCGTTACATGGACTTGTTCAAACAGTTCATCCAGGAATATTACATAGATAAATGAGCCACTAAACTCTGGCATGGAACTTTGGGGTGCATCTGGGAAGAGTGGGTGAACCTGAAATGCACCAATGTGGCCAAGTTTCTAGAAGGTGAAGAAAAGTTTAGAAATACCTACATACGTGCACTTTGTGTTTCAGGAGAGAAGGGTTGGTTTGTGTTCTTTTACCACTCATATTTTTAAATCTTGATAAAGAAGGATTGAGAAGATGACATTCAGCCTGAAAAGGAAAGAATCTCTTACTGAGTAGCTGACCAGAGGTGTTGAGAAGTGACAGATCTCAATCTTGACGACTGGGGACCCCAGCAGGGCACCACACTGAATGCAGCAGCTCCACTAGAGGGAAATACTGGCCATAGAGATAAAATGAGAGTGACTGTGTAAGAGTTGATAGAAACATTTAAAGGCTTCTACAGATCATGGCATTCAGGAAAAGTAAATGAATGAAAAAATATCTAAATATGTGCATGTATGTGAGGGCAAAAATGAGAGAAAGAGAGACTATTTAAAAGATGATATTAAGGTAGCCTCAAAGCAACTCTAGTTTTATTAAAGGAAATTTCTCCTGATGGACCTGACATTTCAGCTTGCAGGTCTGACATGTCCTGACAAGAGGTAGGTCTGGGAACATACTTAAGGGGTAGGGAGAGGTAGAGGAGGTACCCAGCACAGAAAACAGGAAAACTTCTAAAGTTAAATACCAGCCACTCACAATGTTGAAGGAGAAAAATTAATGTCAGGGGATGAAAAGGTTTGTGTAAGCAAGCACCAGTAAGTTTCCTAATGGAAGTTTCTCCTCTGTTTCCATATTAGAGGGATGGCTGTTCATTTGTTCCATCTGTGCTGGCACTTTGCACTGGGCTCAGTCAGAACTCTCAGCCCTGTGCAGCCAGAGGCCAATTCCAGCTGCATTATGAGTGTTCACCTGTGGCACTGCCCTTGGGACCTGCTGTGGCCCTGGGCTGACCAGGCAGGGGAGGAGACAGAAGGAGGGACAGGGTATCTGCTCAGGCGTGTTTGCCAGCTTTGCTTCACCAGCATCTCTGCACAGCAGCAGGCAGCCCTGGAGGGGAAGCCACAGCAGCCTCCTGGGACCCACTTATACACATGGTGGTTGATGGTTTTGTGTTTTCCTCTCAGATGTGTGTCTGAGTGGCAGCTGCACCAGCAGCAGCAGGACCCCAGCACGGACGTGGCAGGCAGGGACCACGTCAGTGCCTTGCAGCATCATCCCTCTGCTCGTTGGTGGCATAGTTCCCTTCCTGCTCAACTCCTACTGAGCTCCCATAAGCAGAGCATGTAATAAAGGACAAAAATTTCCAGCAGCAATAAATCTTCATGCTTAAGGTATGCTAGCTTGGAGGTCTCAGCAGAGCTGTCCTCTGAGAAAACATATCTTGAAAAAGAGCTTTGGAAAGATCTCCCACTTGTGGGTGATAGGCTTTAATTCTGTATTACAGCTGCAATTATTTAGTGTGCAAGGATGCATACCAGGGTGTAAGGAAGCCCCCAAGTGCTGCTGTTAGGGGGAGCACGTCAGGATCGGAGCAGGGAGGGCTGAAGTCAAGAGTCAGGAGCTGAAAAGGTGCACCATGATGGGGACCTTTGCAAGAGCATGCTTGGGGCCATAGAGACGGAATCACAGAGTTTGGCATTAAAGGAAAAGGAGAGAGTGTGGATACAGGCAGAGCTGTGAGGCCAGAGGGACCAACTCTGCCCAGGGGTAGGGGGCACCTGGAAAGGTGTCCAGTCCTGGGTGCATCTAGCACCCTGCTGCTCTTGGAGATGCAGCCAGCAACCATGGGCAAGCTGCATTCCTTTCCTATCCCGCTGCTGGGGAGAAACAGGAAAAGGGCTCAATGTACTGACAGAAGGGCAGGAACCACCATCTGAATTTTATTGTGTTGTCTTTAGAAAGCCTCCCCATTCCTCAGTACCCTGACCTGCAATGATGCTGCTTACCTTCCTCACTGGAGCGCTGCAAAGCTCGACTCATTAGCGTTTGTAGCCTGTTTTAAAGCCCTTAACTGAAATGTGCTAAAGAAGCGAAACACATTAGGTACAAAGCATGTGGATAATACTGATGCTCATACAAAATATGCTTCCATAAAAGCTTAATAACTTACCAAGAGGCAATAAACCCGAGTGTTACCTCAAATGCATTATGCATGGCTAATTTACAATTCCTGGCATGTTTCTACCTTGGAGAGACAATCAGCACATGCTATTTCAGAAAAGGTCTTCACACATAAGCAAAATGAATATAATAGTCTCCTTAGCTGGCAAAAATCAGCATCACTCCTGTGACCACTGAGTCAGTTTACACCAGCTCTGTGGCCGGGCCCATTTTGCTTGGAATGACCAAAACGACCAATTTTCCTCACCTGCTGGGATATTCGGGCACTGGGGCTCAGAGATGGAGCTGCTGGAGGACTGAGGTTCCCTGGACAAATTTACATACTCAATTTGAGTGAGAAAGATTATGTCACGTTTGTAATCTATTTCTGAATTAAAAGAAATTCTTGGAATGGCCCTTGGGAATTGAGGGCACAGTGGTATTGTGATCGCTTGAAAAATTGTTGTAATTACTTTTTCCATTAAAAGAATATCCATATCATACATTGTGGAGGACAGAATTTTTAAAGAGATGAGGAAAACTGACCTGAGTGGGTTAAAGCTGAGGCATAGATTTTTAGTGGAATGAGGCAGAATTGGATATAATGGCTTTACTCTTGCTGTACTGAAATAATCATTGTAGGCAGCCCTTGTTCATACAGTGAGCTGAAAATTCTGGGTCCTAATTATAGAGGTAGTTCCCTGGTCTTTAACTTCTTAATGTGAAAAAATGATGGAAATAATTTTTGCATGTTCTTGCATGCTGAGAGGTCATAAATAATTAGAAGCGTATTTTGTGAATTATGTTCAACTTATCAGCAGGAAGACAACCTGGAAGTTTTTTAGCCTACTTGAGCTTAAAAAACCAACCAACCAACCAAAAACAAATGAGAAAATTGCGCCAATTGCCTCTCAAAAATTTTTTGTATTCTTATATTCTCTGTGGAAATACTGAAAAATTTATTTTCTACATTTATTTCTCACTTTAAACTACAATTGGAATAGAGTTAAGTAAGAACACTTCAGAAACCTGTTCCTACAGGGAGTTTTGTGTATGTTCTTAAATTTCTGTGCTCTGAGAAAGCCTCATGACCCGGATGAAAGTTAAGTTCATAGGTGTGCTAAGACTAAGAACTCTCATTCCCCTTGTCTTTCTCTCATCCAGCAGAAAATCATTCCTATAACTCTATAGGCCTTCTCTTGAATAGCTGCTTACACAAGGATCCCCAAATTCCACTTAGTCCATGAATTTGCTTCAATGTCCTTGGTTGTTCTGGTATCCTGCTCACCTTCCATTCCCAGCAGCTCGTTCTCATGCACTCACTACTCACTCCTTGCAGGAATTTGCAGTCAAGCTGTGAAAGTGTTCAGAAAACTAACACGGACAGGAGCAAGCTATTTCTTAAGTAATTTTTCAGCCACTTCAGTCCCATAGCTAATTCACTGAATGACGGCACAAATTATTTGCCAATTCCAGAGGGAAGGGACTGAGTGGTACAATCTCTTTGGTAGCACCACTGAATTATGGTATTCTAAGGTGGTTTTCCAGGTATGCATGATATCAGTATCAAGCTATTTTCATCCTGTCAGAGTGCCAGATTTTCAGGAAGGAAGAAGAGTTCTTACCCAAAAGTTTTTTTCTATTGTTCCTGCAGTGCTGAACAGCTCCGTCCTGTCAAGTGCAATGGCTGCAGGTGAAAGGGCTGTCACCATTCCTCCATGCTGGGGCTATCACCCTGTTCCCAGTTTTCTATTAGATCCAGCAAAATGGTGTGCTAGCTGATATGAGAGAGACTTAATTTTCAGGCAAATCAGCAAACTATGCACACTGTTCATTTTAATTGAGCAAACCTCAGAAATGGAAGGACTGGTCTCACTCTGCACAAGGAATTCCATGGAAGTCACTTTGGCAGCAATTCAGCGTGCCAGCTGAGCTGCATCAGTGCTATGATCTAAGGATATCCAAATGCTGTATACTCCTCTCCAAATTCTTCAGCTGAACAATTCATGCTGTTTTCCAGAAAAACATATTTTAATCACCGTAATTGATAAAATGCAGGAACATACCATGAAAAGGAAAAAACCATCCTCTGAAAGTCATGGCACAGCAGGCAAATGAGCAGGATGGTATTCAAACTGTGAAGTAACATGCACACCTACAGCACAAATATTCTCTATCAAGCATCATACCATCATGAAGATGATGGCAGGCAAATTATGTTCTACAATCTCTTGCAAGAAAATGAGACACAAACCCCAACATAAGGAAACAAAAGTATAAGAATTATTTTTACTCAGGGCTGAATTTCTGCTCTTTCCCAAATGGCAGAGGGGAGAGGGGAGAAAAGTTCATTCAAAGGTTAAAGAAAATTGGTGGGAAATTAGACTAAGTACCATCAAATTAAATAACCAATTTAACTCAGTGTCCTAGTCAATTAAAAGATACAAATACCATCAGCAGGTGCTGAAAAGCAGTAGCAAACATTTGTGTGGCAAGTTGTGTCCATTAAAATATAGACAAAGAAAAATAATGGGGATATCTTTACTTTTCGTATCGCTATAATTTTATTCAGGTCATTTATGTCATCTCATAGAGCACAGGTAATATGGATGGTGACATTATTTACCACCTTCCAGGTAAAGGGAGTGTAATTACTCTTCTTTGTCTTTTTCTTCTGCTTGTTCTTGTTATTATTATTGTTATTATTATTATTGTAACTCTTACTATTATTATTTTTTACTTACTGTAGATGTACCAGAAAAACAAAGGCAATAATTGTTGGTATGTCTTTGTGTGACTGTCCTCCTGAAAATTAAATCTTACTGCATTTTAGGTCATTTAGTAACACCAGTAACTTTGTACACAGTAACTAAGCATGTTAAAAAGATATAAGAAAAGAATAAAAAAATAATTTTATGTGTTTTGTTACCAGTTATAAGAATGACCCAGAAGTCAGTAAGTCAAAGCAAAATCATCCTGCAAATTCATCACAGTATGAAGTTCCTTGTGACATTGGTGAGCAAGCTAAATAATTTGTTTAATGAACTCAGTCACAGATGGAAACTACACTGGAGACTTTTCAGAAGCAATTCTAAGTCCTTCTCAAAAAGTAGCTGTGCCAGGCATTTGGGGACTAAACTTCACGCAAGAATCCACTTTGAGAGGACACAGAACTGAATGCACATATCCATGCCTCATACAGCAGTTTGTCAACGCAAAGGGAGCAGGGAGAGGAAACAATGATTTGTACCTGAAAAAGCACTGCTTCTTAATTCCTGCTGATTTCATTCTGGGCGGGAGGAAGGAAACCAGTCATCTCTCAGGCAGTGTCCTGAACAGTGAGACAAAAAGCAGTAAATCAACTGGACTATACAGTCTTAGTCTCTCAATAATCTAATTTTTTCTCTATAGACCCTTTCCAAAATAGACTTGTGGGGAGACGCCCACACTGAGATTCCATCTCTCTGCCAGGCCACAGGGCTTCTGCTTCCCGCAGTATCCCAGCACAGACAGCATGCTGCTTGCAGTGGTATGGACATTTCCTGGACTCTTGGCTCTAATTTGGGTTTAAGATCCTCTGCAATCTATAAGGCACCCCACCACAGGGTGGAAAAGTAGATGTCCTGGAGGGAAGAAGAACTGTTTTCAGACTGCTCCTTTGCTGGCTAAGCTGCATGAGGAGCAGGGGTGGAAACAAGTGCACCTGAGCTACATGCTCAGGGGAGTCCCATGTCCCATGCCCTGTGCTGCGTGCCATGGCCCTGGTTGCAGAGAGGATTTGGCAGAAGCCAGCCCAGAATCCTGCTGTCCCCACTGTAGAGCTGCTGCCAGGCTGGGAATAGCTTTAGGCAAGCTTGGTCACTAACTTGAATCTAAACACTCAAAGGCTCCTGACATCTCATTTTAGGCTTCCCTGCCTGATACACTGTCCTGAGCCCAGATTTTCTGACTCCTAGTTTAGCTGTCCTTTTTAATAAATTTTAAACCAACGTTTTTATTTTTGTTGTAATTGTTTAGAAGGTTCCATTTGCTCCTCACTATTCTCCCCTCCCAGAGACTTTCACATCACTCAGTCTTTGAACTCTTTTTGACAGGGAAATTGTTTTGTTTTACTTCTTGAGCAAATGGGCTCTGCTCTTTTTTAATTTTTTTATTGATAAGGGCATTCCACACTTCACTGGTAATACTGGCCTAAAGTCCTGATTCAGCACAGAGAAATGGCTCCAATCCTCCATACAAGACGAGGCTTTGGGTTGAGGAAACCTCCACTGAAACCACAGATACCCCAGTAAAATTCCTTTTTCTGTGATTTTGCTGCAGCAAAGTAATTTTCTCCCATGAAGACTATATATATGATGAATGATCAGGTTTTTTCATTATAAATTGTATTTTATATGAAGCAGTCATTGGAAAAGTGAGGATCCAAGAGGTTTGGTGTTTAAAGCCAGAAGGAATCATTAGATCATCCAGTCGGGCTTCTGAAATATCATAGGCCATTAAATTTCATGATGGTATCTTATATTAAATCCAAAGGCTTTAGAAAAACTAAAGACTTTCAGGCACTCACATCTTTTGAGGAGATTAAACTGCATGTTGCAGGCAGAATACCAGAGAGACCAAGCTGGTGCCAGAGGAGTAGTGAATGGCAAAGAATTGATTAGGTGCAGGATGTTCCTGGAAAATAGTGCCCTCATCACTGAGGAAAGTAAAAAAAGTCTGTCTGCCTTTCCTGGGATTTAAGCTGCATTTCTGACCCCAAGGCTGGATATGCCATGGACAAAGTAGGCAACCTGTATCAACAAAACAAGGGATCACAGGCAATCCAGTCCCACTGATTTGAGAAACAAGGAAGACCCCCTTGGTCGGTCTAACCACACTGCAGAGTCTGTAGCATTTTGTTAAGATAAAGCTTTAAATCCTCTTTTCTGAGGAAGGAGTTTAGATGATCTTTTTCTGTTCATCGGATGGGAAATCAAGTCAGTAGCATAACGAAAGCTGACTGAAAGATTCGACTGCACTTCCTCAGTGGCGCTGGTTGGTGGGGTGGACCAGCTACAGAGTTGACTGAGGCAAGAGGCTAAGTCCTCAGCCAGGACTCATCAGTCCTGCTGGGTCCTCCTCCAGCTACAACTCTCCAGGAATAGTAAACTTGGAGTTAAGATCATGTTTGGAAGAAAATCCTGTTTCACATTCACAACTTTTATAATATCTGGACCTTTTAAAGTTTAAGAAAACTAACTATATATAACAGTCAGCAAACATGAGCTTTGGAATAGAATAAGTGAGTGGGAAAACATAGATAATAGAGTTATTTTCTAGTGAAAGTGGCAGAAGAATGAGCTTGTTGTTGAAGTGCCCAAAACCTCTACCAATTAGGGTACATATTTATCAAATATTCATGGACTCCATCCTGCTACGGGCTTCAAATATTTAGCATTAAACTGTTCCCTACCTTGTAGTGATTCTGAAGGGGTTGAAAGATCTCCAAAATCCAGAAAATCAGATGGATAGGTGGCAAATCTTCATTATAATCACCTCACAGTGAGATGGCTGCATTCAAGAGAATTGTTCAAGGGAAAACCTCTGAAGAGCTATTTTGTCATCTCACTGACTCATTTGCTTTGATTACAACCAAAATCTAAGCACTCATCTGATTCAGGAACTCTCAGTGTATTTCATAAGTGCTTCTTTTTTATTATTGAGCAAGGATAAAATAAACAGTGAATGTCGTTGTAGTACCAAAGACATGCTTCTGGATTATAGGTGAACAGGAGTCCCTAAAGCCTGGCAGGCACCCTGGGGGTGCTTAAATGGGAATATTCAATACTCTGTGAATATCCCCTTGCTTTCAAGGGATCCTGCCATAGATTTGCTATGTGGTGTCAGCCACTTTGCTTGATGTCTTGAAGTGCATTTGTAACCCATACAAAAGCAAACTGCAGTAGTATTTAAGTTCCTGAAAGGACAGAGGAGCAAAATTTCTGCCTGATATATTGAACATCTTGAGTCTTTACTCAATTAATTCCTCAGAGCTGGCAGGGCATCCATTATACTAGGGAAAGTGATCTTAACACCTCTTATCAATATCTCTACAAAGATCAGCTCTTGAGTGGTACCTTTGGCCCAAGTGTCAGCTTGGTGCATGTTAGAGGAAATGACTCCGGGCAGCTACAGGGGTGGGTGGGTGGTGGTATCGTGTGAATTCAGTCTCGAAGCTCCTCGAGCAACACCGTGTGTTGAAACAAGGATGTGAGTGGCGTTTAGTTCAACCTGTAAATTAATAAAAGCAAAGTGTCATCCTGTGCTTTAGAATGAAAGAAAATAATTCCTTTAGACAGACTGATCTAGTTTTATCAGCATTGACTTAAGCGGCAGGCCAGGGTGAAAGTCTTTTGAAATTTCTCTGTTGGAGCAGGAGAGATTTGCCAGTCAACACAGAATAAACTCTACCCAAGATTTATCTTCTCTGACAAATTACTAGAAGGTGGAATCCATAAGCGAAATTTCATGGCTTGTGGTTTCCAGGAGGTCAGACATGATGATGAGAATGGTTTGTTCTGAACAAAAAAAAAATATCCATGGCTATTTTTACAGAATGCATTCTATTTTAAAATTTGCTAAAAAATTGGTGAATTGAGTGAAGGACAAAAAGTTGCAGTAAGAGTGGAACAGATAAGTTAATCTTTGTTATTATTTCTCTGCTCTTGCAAGATTTTGTCTCTTTGCAAGAGAAGAAAAGACCACACATAGTTCTTTCCTTTCACACTTTTTCTGTTTCAACATGAAGCAAAGAACAGTGACCTCAGCTCTGCACAGCTGAAGCCAAGGACTGGTTTATGAGGCTTTTGACTTCATAATGTAAAGCTATTATAGTTGTAAAAGATACTAAAAATAAATTAATTAATAAATTAATAAATTAATTTAAAAAATATATTAATAACAGTTTGCACTGTAAAACATCTTGAAAACTTGTTCTATTTTTTCCCTGAGTTGTTCTTCCATACTGTCACAGGGTGTTCCACCTCTATCTCTCACCCACAAAGCTGATGCATAGATAGCCCAGGCCGAGTCAATGACCGAGTCAACAACCCTGCAAGAAATTATCTCTTGGAGCCTGAGAGCCTGAATCCTGACCAAGGAATCAGCATCTTGGTACAGGAAAAACAGTGTGGGAAGAGATGAAAAGAATAAGTAAGTGACCGAAAGACACACTTTTACCCTATAAAAGACACACAAAATATCCCAGAGGCAGAAGCTTTCTGCACGTACTCTGAAGCATTGAGGAGCCTCTCTCTAGGTCTGGATGCAGGTCTGTGGTTACTTCCTCGAAGATTGAGTGAAAGGATCCTAATGTATGTTCCATCACCAAATTGGAGTTGGTAAGATATATTGGTTTCCTAAATTGTATTACTTCTTCGCTAGCTGTAACAATAGGCACCTCAATTTGCGCTGTATTATCTACTAGTAGGTTTGTTGTTTTTTTTTCTTTTGTTTCTATTTCATTTTGTGTAGTATATAGTTTGTTTAGCTCCTTACCTTGTTATTTTCTTGTGTCTAATAAACAGTAATTCATTTTATATTAGACCTAATTGGCCCATTACTAAAGAACTTGTGAACAGGACTGAGTTTTGGGATGTGGGCACCACAATAAAAGTTGCTGCCTGCTGCTGAGGGCCTAGGCAAATGGCAGATTTAACTCAATCCCTGTCTCCCATTCGTAACACATACCCCTTCCCTACCTTCCAAAACCAAGTCCCACACTGCAGATCTGGCTTGCGATGCATGAAACTCTCCATCTTCCCTTACTGGCTCCAGCCACCCTCAAATACAATTGGGGATCCCCTTAGCCTGGAGCACTCACAAAGCAGAATGCTGCATTAATAACAGAGCTGGTGTAAACTATAGTTTTATGCAAGTAAACTATTTCCATGCAACTTTTTCAGAGTCTCCATGTTGTTAGCAAGCAACTTATAACTTGAAAACTAGCAATTTTTTGTGTCAAGAAAAGAACAGCCATTGTTTCCAGTGATCCATCCTTCGTGTTCCCATGTGGCAGTAAAAGCCAGGGCTATAACAGCATAGCTTGACTCAGAGACTGAGTTTTTCATCTGCAAAAACAAGCTACGCATCAAAGCATTCCTCCTTCCTCCCTCCAGGTGACCAGCACAAGCCTTGAAGCAATGCAGATGCACAACAGAGACTGCAGAGCAAGAGCTGATCTGGCGAGAGACTGAGGAGCTCAAAGCCAATTCTGCCAGCACAGCTCAGAAATGCTCTCAGTGAACTTAATGAGAAGCTTTTCTTGATGAAAATTGGCAGCTGGTGACAAGTTCAGTGATTTTGAAGGGATGTAATGTGAAGGAATATGCAGACAGCATTTACCAGAGCCTACTTTTCTTGTGTCTCTGTCTACACAACAACACTGATTCGGTAAAGATAATAGCAGCTGCTTGTCTCTGAAAGTACACATCTCAGCTGTGAGTTTCACATCTTTGCAACAGCACAGAATCATTTCTTATAAGAGTTTTAAGTGTCAGTGCTTTTTTTTTTTAAGGCAGTATGATGTACCACTGATATTACAACCTTAGGCTCCCACTCATTTCAAAGGATCCATTGTTAAACTGGAGACATTCATAAACTCAGAGACAAAAGCATCTTAACACACTTCATTTTAGCTGAAGTGAAAAAAAGCATCTAAAAAAAGTGACAAATATTATGTTCCTAAAATTGGAAACCGAGTCATTTGGACAAACTGACACTCTTGTCTCTCTCCCTGGCAATCAGAAGACAAAATGTCAGCTATTTTCTCTAAAAAAAGAAACAACAGACTAGATGTTAATTCTTGACCTCTATGACTCATCAGAGATTGTCTTACTGCACATCACTCACATGACAGACAACTTTTATCAGTGCTGACTCAAAGTTGCCTTTCAGCAGCATATTGTCAAGGACCACGATCAAAATCACACCCTTACTTCTTTTTTTCTCCCCAAAGTGATTATACATTCACATTGTGCTTGGAATAGCCTGCCCATGCTCCAAAGCAAGAGCAAGAGCTCTCTGACAGTCCAGTTTGATTTTACTGAGCACAATGCACAATGAGTTTGTTGCTCTCCACTTCTAGTGCGAAATGAATAATAAAGATTAGATTGATTCAATTATGATGCACCATTTTTTACTGATGAACAGAACTGTGTCGGGTTTCCTAGTTCTGCATCTGATGAAATAGGAAAAAGGTTATAAGTAACTTCATTTGAAGCAGAGTCGTCTGCTGCTTTATTTCTTCCCCCACCCCCACTTCTGTTAGTCATTTTACACTAATGGGAGTGTAAACAACCAGACTATTTTCTGTGCTTTGTTTCGCGCAGCTAAAATAAGATTAAGTGCATTCCACCAAATATTGTTCGTGTTTCACACTAGCTGCTGTGTCAACAATGTCATAAACACTTGTGAGAGCACCAGTCTGGGACCTTCCAAATTGCTGAGGTGATTAGGAGCAAGTGTTCTGCTGGCTGCTAAGGTTACACTTCCAGATCACTTGATACTTGTGAAAATCCCATGCAGATTCAAGCCTATGCCTAGACTAGACAGATTTTTGACAATTTTAAAACCTTTTCCAAACATAAAAAACCCCTTCCAATTACTATGCTGCTGAGAAGACTGAAAATCCCGCGTTCAATGTTGATGTAATTTCAGTTATGTAAGCTGGTGGATTTACACTTGCCTGGCTGAGATCAGCATCTTCATTTTATCAGAGAAACAACTGCTTGCCACTCTTTCTCATAATGATATCAGTATTTTGTCCTTCACATGGTTATTTAATTTGTCTCATGTACTAGAAAGAGAAGGTATTTCATGCTGCCCATGAAAATGTGCTACATTGTTCTGGTATATTTTACATGTGAGTAGCCAGAAGGCAGAAAAACTTTGGTCAGCCTCTTTCTTCTCAGTTTAAACATCATGTCTTCAGTTATCACAATGAGAAATAAAGCATTTGTTGAAACTTTTCAATTTAATTACATTCAATAACTGCTCTAATTTCTTCATTATTAATCTATCAGGCATTATTGGAAACTCAGATTTAGCGTTGTGACAAAAGTATGACATAAGCTCCACAGAAATTCAAGACTGCAGGAAGCTAAAGGAAGACTTTTTAGCCTTTTTTTT